>JAOXJP010069375.1:0-15360 GCA_025762735.1 Platanus orientalis
AATCACGTGGGACCTAAATCTAAGAGAATAAACTCGCAACTCCAAATTTGGAAGGAAATCTTGACAGAGAAATTTGAGTCAGCTGCGGTATTTTGGCCATAAATTTCTACCCTAATATTGGATTGAGGTGATTCAAGTTGGGTTGGAAAGATAACAAAAATGGCTATAAATATAGATTTCACAAAGATCCCAGAATTTAAACATTTTCGGGGTTAAAACAGGTCTGCAATGTGAACCTAAAAATCTGGACAAATTTTCATCCGAGAATTCTCTCTGATTTTAGGGTTTTTCTACAAGGATGAGATATAAAAGAAAAGGGGGATCACACAGCCGAAATGACACCTCTCTCTCTGGTTTTATAGACCTCTCCTTCAACTTTCCACCACCAACCATTAGAACAAATCAAAGTATCTCGGAGCAGAAGATTGGATTGCACAAGTCACAAAAGAAGGTAGAGTATTCAAGTTCATAGATCAAAAGAGAACAAACTAGGCTTTCTCTCTTTTTCCCCACCTTTCATTACTTTGTATCTAAATATTTTTAGGATGTTTAGTGAAACTTTATTTCTAAATTTTCCTTTGATTATGAGTAACTAAACCCTTATCCCTAGCTAGGGGTTAAACATGGATTCTTATGAATGAAGTTTTGATTTGATTTTTGCTTTCACAACTATTTCATGAAGTGACTAAGTTAATGATATTTCTTTTTTATGAGTGTTGCATGTTTGCATATTTCTTGAGATTCATCGTCGACTCTGGTTATGTCGGATCCTTGGAAAAGTTTCTACAACATGATAACATGGTTTTGCATGTCTTTAAATAGTCATTGAATGAATACTCTTTAATAATAATCTATGATCTAAAAAAATTATGTAGTTGCTTGATTCATCCTCTCAAGGAGATGCTTACACACCAGTAGATTCTCTAAGATCCAACGTTGACCCTGGTTATGCTGGATACTAGGGAGAATCTCTGTGTTGTGTTAGTGAACCCTTTAATGACTAATCAACAACTGCATAATTTGAGGGTTAAGATATTCCCTATTTTTATTGCCAAACACTCTAGTTGGGAACAACACATCATTCTCCCCTAACTGAGATAACCAAATCAAAACTTGTTTATGATTTTCCATGAGTAGCCTCGACCCCTAGTGTTCATCTCCTGATTTAATCCATTGCTCTTTAGTTCATTTCTGTCTTTTCTTTATAATTAACATATTCAATTTTTTTTTACCTTGAGGACACATTCAAACTCTTTTTTTTATTCTTGCTAATTTTCTATTTCCATTTTTTTTCTTTGCGGTTGTTTGTTCTTTAGTCTCTGTGGATTGACCTCGGTCTTACCGGGTTTTTACTACTTTCCTACACCCTGCACTTGGGGGTTATTCTGCTCTACGTAGTGTGCTCTTTGTAGTGCATTATTTGGAACGTAACATCTAAGTCCTTTATATCTTTTATATGTGGGCAACACTTCCTTTAAATTTTATTTCTTTGAAAATGAGATAAAATAAGAAAAAAGGGAAAAAATGGAAGGTGGAAAGAGGAGATGAGTTTGCTAGAAAATATTAAAGTTTATTCAAAATAGTTGGAGATGGAAAGAGATTTTTGTAGAGTTTCCTCAAGACATTAAGGCTTGGGGTTTTAGAGATATTTTTTTAAAATTTTTCTAAGGCTTAGAAGGATGAAAATATGAGGAAGAGACCCTTTATTTTATAGAATTTTTGGTGATTAGTCTTAAGAAAGTTTAGACTTCAGCATTCATTTTAATACACATGTAATGACATGTTTTATTAATTATTAGATAAAACATGATCATAAAACAAATCAAAGACTTGCTAGTGTGTATAATATAAAATGATTAGGTGTATGAAAGACATACTTTAGACAAGACACAAGATATAGCCAAAGAATATTCTTGGGGATAAAGAATAAAAAGCATTCTAGAAAGTTGTTGACTTTTGATTTAATGTGGGTGTGCCTACAAACCATATCGTACATCTCTATTATTGATCCTTTTAGAGGTCTCCGATTTTGATCATTTTATTGTCATAGATTTATTTGGCATGGTGGTTCTTAGCACCTAATTTTGGTATGACTCCCAAGACTGGCATTTCTATTCAACCTAACAGACTGTCAAAACAATCCCTAGCAACTTTCCACTGTCCACTCTACTACTTGAATTGAGCAAACTCTTCTATTCGAATCCTTTCTCAATCTTATTTTGTTATTTTTAACCATTATTTGTATCATATTTCTCCCTTTCTCTTGCTTTTCTTTTTTATATTGTTTTTAATTATTTAATTATTTTTAATTGAGTATTATAATATTATAAGAATATTTTCAATAATATATTAGTATCTATTTTGCATTATTATTATTTTATGTTCTCTCTCTCTCTCTCTCTCTCTTTTCTCTTCTTTTCCTTTCTTTTCTTTCTTTTTATTTTATTTTCTTTCCTTTCTCTCTTCCTCCATGTATATCCGGCTCCTAGTCGCAGTCTCTCATTCGCAATTCCCCCCCCCTTTTTTTCTTCTTCAATGAAGACATGGGTAGAGCGCCAGGCATGATTCCCTTCTCTTTCCTTATGGGCGAGAAGCTCCCTACCCGAGCCCTCATTTTCTGTGGCAATGTCTACAACCCTATCCTATGACTAATTATCTCCCTCATTCTCTTCTTTATATTCCCTTTCATGCTTCTGTCTCTGGCTTGACGGTGACCACAGACTCTCTCCCTTCTATTTTGTGTAAGTCTTGGCCCTTTGCTCGGGTTATCTCTTTCTCTCTTCCTTCATTCAAACCCTCTCTCTCTTCTCATCAAACCCTGTTCTCGAAATTAAATGGGAGGATGGAGCGACACCTCTCTCAAGAACCCAACCCCTCTGCATATTCTCAACTATCCGACCTTATATATTCTCAAAAGTTAATATCATCTTCAGCAACAGGCCTGGAGCCACCACAAGCCCACTCTAACCTATCTTGAAATCATATTTGCTGCATCTACTAGATAAACCTCACAAACCACCCCATTTCTCTAATCTCTATTCTACCCTACTGCGATGTACACAAGAAGGAAGCTCTCATACAAGTGTGTGACAAGAGGGGGAAATATCTCTCGAATTTCGAGTTTTAGTACTACTTTTTTTAATATATATATATATATATATAACTGCTAATGACTCAGGTTTTGTTGCTTTTTTATTAAACTTTATGAAGTAATTAGTGTAGACAGTTTAGGCATTCTTTCTTTCTTTCTTTTTTGGAGAATGATTGTCTGTTTTGAGATAGACAATCATTCTGGTTTGGACATGCTTTGGCTTTGTTCCTCTATTATACCATTGCCTCCTCTATTAATTAATTTTTATGTAGTTATTCCTTCAGGTTGTGGTTGTAATCATTTTGACATAATTAGAGAATACACCTATCTTTTTGATACTTTGTCATTCTTGTTCATTACATTTAAGGTAATTCAGCAAGTTGAATATTATATGGTATATCCATTCAGGCTTCAATATTATGTTATTCATTAATATGTTTGGAAAATAATATGTCGGGCTAAATTGTGTTTAATGCATGTTAGTTGTAGATAAAGATTTCAGTCAGCCTTTCATTTTGATTTTGTTCTATATTAGGGGTATATGGCTAGTTGGGTTGCAAATATTGATCTCTGCATTCAAACATGGGCCAAATTTGGCTGTTGAAGTACCATTGATGTTATTTGTAGATCTATTTTCTTAATAAGGATCATAAATACATGAGCCATAGAAAGGTTCTTTTCAATTTCTCAGAGATGTTTGTTTGTTGGATGCTATGTGTGAGTACTGATATTATTCATTTTGAGATACCTATGTCTGAATTGTCTCATGGTTGTCTATTGATATGTTTTAGTTTTTGAAGCTTAGAGTTGTATGATTGTCTATTGAAAATAAGGGTTATATATGTTGGATATATACATTGAATAGCTAATGAGTATGGAACACACTTGTTGTTTGCCTCCATCTTATCTTTAATTATGTAGGACATCCTATTGAAAACGGAAGGCATGAAAAGCCTTTAAAGAATTTCTTTCTTTTGTGTTTTCAAATTTGGTGTTTTTAAAATTGTTCAAAGAATTCCTTTTGAGAATAGTCCCACATGGGAAACTTGAGAAAACTATTTGCACTATATAAGATAAAGCACTCCCACTATTTTGTATATTTTGAGAGCCCACTTTCTCTAGCTTCTTGCTACGGTGTAGCAAGCACACGCACACGTGTACGTGCACGAACACGGGCTCTGGTACGGGCAAGGGCCTTTTCACTTTGCCACCTGAATTTTGATAAGTGTCCAGGGTGGTTGAGGGCTTATAAAAAGGACAAAAGTGGGCTAAAACTCACAAGTTAACAAAAAAAAGCAGGAGAGCAAGAAATGGGAGCCAAGAGGAAGAAGAGGAGGAGAAGAAGAAGTGGTCAAATGGCCATGGGCTTTCAAGCCCTCAAATGTGGCTCTCTCCCTCTCATTCTTTCACTTTCTATCCTTGGACCTAGGGTCTGTTTTTGCACATGGACTCGCTCCCTTGTAAGAGGTGGCAGCTTGAGTCCATGGGCTCCAAATCCTCACACAGTGGTTCCTTTAGAATGACACTGTGTTGGAGGTCCTTGTCTTCTTGACTTGGTTTTGACATATGATGCTCACCTTCCTAAGGAGAAACTTTGCCGAAATTTTCATAAAATTTGGACATGTTTTGTCACATGATTTTATGCATATCGAGTCTCTCTTAGGAGTGCACCTCGTTGAGAGACAAGACATGGTCCAGGCTTGGTTGTATCCCAGGGTTTGTAGGCTCATGGTCCCTTACACATTAAGTGGGAGGCCTCGACTATCCTCAAGAAATGTGATAACGATACCTCCATGTCTCAGATCAGTCAGGTAGAACTACATCTGGCTTGATTCCCCTAGAAATGGGGTATGTAGGCAGCTTGAGGATGGGTAGACCGATGACACAACTACAACCTAAAGACCCTGAAATCCACTGTATTATTTTATTAAGTTTACTGAACTCGATAGCTTTTACAAGTGATGTGACATCCAGGATCGCTACAGGATCCAACATATCCATCTTCTCCCTGGATGAAAAGCTTTTCTTCGTCTTCATGAGAGTTTTTTTTTCCTTTATTGTCAAAGATTGCTAACCAATGAAGGTGGTTTAGTTGCTAGTAGGCAAATTATAGGATATTTTCTTATCATATATTCTGTAAGACGTTGTTTCAATTTGTATTGGTAAGGAGGTCTACAATGGTTGTTGGGACAGCCATGTGACAGGTCCCAGATGTACAAGTTAAATTTCAGTTTAGACAAATCCCTTTTCGGGTAATTTTTGTGCTAGAATGGTCTCTTTCTGGTTTAAATCCTCAGCATATCCCTTTCATTACATTCCAATTCACCTCCTTTTTGGTTCAAGACAAACTTGTAATTTACTTAAATATAATTGTATTCTTTACTCTATTCAAATACAATGCATTTTCTAATGGGTTTACTGCTAAAATGTATCATCAAGCTATTGTGTTTTCTCAGTAAGGCTTAGAACTGAAGGTTGTACATTTTCTTTAGATTTACAAAGGTTATGTCATTTTGTATGATTCTTATTCTTTAACAGTTCTTCTGTTTCATTAAGTTGATGATTTGTCAAGTCAGATTTTTATTTTTTATTTTTTATTTTATTATTATTTTTATGACCATTTAGGTGTTGTCCATTGTTTTTTTGAGTTAAACCTTAATTTTTTTTATTCAAACATGAATTCATTGACCCTACAACTAGCAAGGAGGAAGGATAGGGTATATCATTAGTTAATTATTTATTTTAATGAAAAATCCAGTTAAGTGGAAAATGGTGGCATTGATGTGGCCACCCTGAGGGGACAACTCCCATAGTTTTAAGAAGGTAGCATACCATTTGTGTTCTTTTTACTAATCTCCAAAACAAAGTATTTTTTTTTAATGATTGTTTAGAGAGCTCTTAATGTAAGATACTAGACTTAATTTGTTAGGCATTATTAAGGTGAAATTTACCCATGCCTAGGCTCTATTTCTTTGAGTTATTCTTTTATTGCTAAGATTTTTGTGTCACATGGCATCACACTTAGTAGAGATTCCTTTGGATCTTCATTTATATAAGTTTGGCATCGAGTTTCATTACATAAACATTCTACGATGCTCATGTGAACCTTATTACTTGTGATTTGAATCTCATAGTTGGACCTTTGGATTTTTTATTAGGTAAGTTGTTATAGTTATAAACCAGTCAAGATGGCATGTCTAGATTTAACTCATTTAGCATACCTCACTTCATGATTGAATACCATGTCTTCTCACTTATTCATAAAAATTGATAGCATAACATGCCTACCAAGCTAAAGACTAGGTAATTCTTGGATCATGTTTACAAAGTGTTATTGTCGTAAATTGTATTTGTCAATTTAAGCAAGTCAGTCAGTAATTAAGAAAAGGTTCATTCATATTTAATTTACTGTATTCTTTTGGATTGTATGAATATCTTCATAAATTCTTGGTGATCTATATGCTTAAGGTAATTTGTTTATATGAGGGTTTTCAGGTTGTCTCTAAGTTTAATATGATTCTCCTTAGTTGTTCAATCTTAG
This sequence comes from Platanus orientalis, assembly GCA_025762735.1. NCBI lineage: Eukaryota > Viridiplantae > Streptophyta > Magnoliopsida > Proteales > Platanaceae > Platanus > Platanus orientalis. The sequence continues at coordinate 6,633 of JAOXJP010069375.1, forward strand.
TTGTATAATCTATTAATCAAAACTTAGTCGGTCCCCTTAAATTAGTCCCCATTTCAGTCCACTATTCATTTGTTGATTGCTTAACAAGCCTGAAGAGGCCCTCATCCCTTTACGTAGTTCAATTGAAATGTGTTTTATTTATGGAACTTGGTTTTGGTTTATGTTCCTTACATATTTAATCCATCCTCAATGCCATTTATTTATTCAAAGATTAGTTATTCTTTTTATTTCTTTTGTCTTGTCATGTAATTCCACCCTATTCGCTATTTCTATTTGAGTGCATATCATTAAGTACTAATCTCTTATGTCTTATATGGTTACGTGAGAAACAACAAAAAGGTATGCCTATTTTAAATCCCGTTAGTTTTTTTTTTTCATTTGGATTATATGATGGTTTGAGTAATTGTACACCATGCTATGTGTAGGAGAACCAGAGATCATAGTTCGCAATCTAGTTATGCCATTGGATAGTACCAGATTATAGCAGGTAAATGGCACATTTTGGAGTCTCAACCTACATAGGGTATCTTAATTAATTTACTTAGAGGTTCTGTATATAGTTATTTTTAGATTTTGTTGGATCATGTATTAGTTTTTGGATAATTAAGTAGTCTACTTTACTTAAATTGTATATGTACATGTAATGAATATGATTGGTGATGATGGATATAGAGCTATTGGGTGGATAGTGATGATATGTAGTTGATGGTTAATATATTTGGAGTGCTATTGTGGACTATCAAGTAATTAAATAGAGTGACATGGGGATCACTAATTATTCATTGGGGTCCATATTACAGTTGTTATGTTGCCAAAATTTTGGCAGAAATGACATATGAATCCCTCACCTAGAGAAATGAATTGTAATAAAATTGACTTAAGGTTAATTATGGATTAAAGTAGGTAACTATGAAACATGGATGAGGTGGGGTGTCTAATACCTTTTCCATCTCATAATTGAACCACTTACCTAGGAATCTCTAAGAGTTAATAAGTTCAATGTGGAGTCAGACATTTTAAACCATTTTCAAAACCGATACTAAAAGGAATGAAGGAGATTTTTCTTCAAAGAAAGAAAAAAAGGATGAAGGTGATTCAAAGTCACGTGGGATATTCCTATGATAGGCAAATCCCTTTCCTATTGTGCAAGAGTCGAGGCCTATAGTGGTCCCATGGTGTAGATTTCAAGGGCATCTAACTGGATCCCATTGTTGATTTTGTTATATTAGAAAATTGACAATTTATCAATTAGAGGGGTTAGAGGATGAATTTAATCAAACCGCAAAACATTCAAGTAGATCTAATTATTTCACATTGTATGGAATAAATGGTGTGCATTTTGGATGTGTACAAAAAGTATTTGTTAAAACACTCCAATTTACGTGATTAGATCCACATACATTAGTTGAAAAGTTCATAAATGTACTACTTAGGATGTGATCTCAAGGTTGTCCTTTTAGGTTCACAAGTCCTATGAAATTATGTTCATCTCCAATAATTGAATTGGCGATCCTTTGGTTAGATGCCACTATAAACCAAAAGATGTCATATCAGAGGTTCTTGGTGACCATGATATTGCGGTCCTAAAATGAGATCTTGTTAACCTCTCATGAATTTTCATTTGACATGTTTGTCTTGAGGACTGTGCTAAAGACATTTATGATCTCTAATTGACCAAAAGTCAATTCTAGAGAATTGTTATCGAAAGATACCGTTTCAACAAAAACAGTTTTTCGGTGCACAAAAACTTTTAAGTTGTACTTACCAACTTGGTCTGTCAAACTATTGAAGTGGACTTAAGCTACACTTGTTAGTTGTTTTCCCCTCCATACTGTTAGGTGATGCACAAGTTGGCACTTGCTCAATTCCCTTGGATTGATCCAACCAACCTTAGTTCCAATTGGAGATGATGAGTTTTGAAATCAACCATATCTTGGTGATAATGTAATTTCTCCTAAAATGATTGAGTTGGAAACTAGATTAAGTAATGATGGTCTATAAATTGTATTCTATTGTTTCACTTGATGGTGATAATAAGATAGTGTTATTTGTTGATATCAACCATCACCATTGAACATGTTCAATTAGAAGAAAGGAAAAATAAAAAAGTAAAATCTTGTTTTAAGAACATGACTAGAAGACCTTGTTCCTAAGTCTTGATATACCAGTTTGAAAGAAATTGTGGTGGATGATGGATGTATGTAACCATGCCAACCATCTCTATCTATCAATGCCCTTGTCCCACATGCTCTGTTTATATTCTCTTCCATGCATTTAGCAAACTTATCTCATATTTTCTTAGCCGGTCTCAAGAACACCATATAAAAGCTATGAAAGTCAGTGTTGTATAGTGTTAACTCATATTGTATTGTCAATTCCCTTCCAAAGTTTAGGTGTTGTATAGGCTGTGAATGAATACTAAAAAACATAGTATGAGAGCCTATGCGTGCCTACATGAAGATCATCAACATTGAGACATGGAAGCGGTTTGAGCTAAGGACCATAAAGACCGTCAGTGATTGCCAGTGCATCAACCTTGAGCCAAATAGGTAAATTAGGTAATGAGACCAAGTGGTTGGTGTGTGTGTATGCTCACAAGAACCCCCAAAGACCAAGGTTTGATCCTAGGAAGGCTTAAAGACTAATATATGACCCTAGGTGAAATTACTCAAAAGCTTCAAGTGAAAAATGAGCCGAAAAGTAAAAACTGAACATCTGAACTTAGAACGACCATACCTATTGATTCCAATGTTCGTTTGAGACCCACAAGTACTCAAATCGAACGATTCAATGAGCTCTCTTTGAATATCAAATCAAGAGATTTTAGAACAATCTAAATGCTTTAAACAATCTAAAATTTTTTCGAGCCTTCAAAAATTGCCCAGAATTCTAATAGTCGAATTTTTAATCGTTGTTCTTGACCGTTGGAGGTAATAGGGAGCTTTGAATTGCCTATATATGAATGAGATTGATTCTAAATGAGGTAATACACCTCCTACACATATTGGAATCATTCTTTGAGCATTCCATTGGTAAAGTCATTAGAAAACCCTCTTTTCATGAGGTGTTCTTGTGCCACATAGGAAAATCACATAAAAAGAGAGAACAAGTCTTAAGAGCAAAAGATTGGCATAATCATCATCCAAGACTTGAAGAATAGCCCTAATCTTTTAATGATCTTTAGAGAGCAAAAATCCTACTTGGGAAATCTACTTAAGAGCTCTCCACATAAGGTGCGAAGACCACAACTATTCTACTCAAACTCATCACTTAAGGACGTTTGGTGGAGGCACCCGACATAGAAGCTTTTGCCAATGACACTAAGAGAAAATTGAGATTATATTCCTCCAGAGATATGGGACTTGTGAGCATTTGCCAGAGACACCAAGTGCGAAGTCACCTCTATCAAAGTCATTAAAGGTAAGGTTTTGTTGATGTCCTTTGTAATAGTTAGGATTTAACTATTAATAAAATCAACACATCCCTAAAGTAGGCATTAGAAAGTGGACATAGGTTAGTGTGCTAAACCACTATACATCTTGTCTCTTTGTGGTTGCTTTATAATTTCCATGTCTTGAATTATGCATAAACATTTTAACTAAATTTTCCAATTAGCTAATTGAGCACACTAGTAAATTTGAATATCCCATGAAAATATAAATTTGCAATTCATAGTTAATTGATCATTTTAGGACTTCACTCATTGAATTAAACTTAAGTGATCATATTGTGGGATAATTGGGATTGATTTGAATTAACAATAATTGAATAAAAAAGAAATTGAAATTTTGTAAAGATCCTATTCACCCTCCTCTAGGATTAAACCGGGTTAGAATTTTATCTAGCTCCCATTCCTTTGGTAGGATGATCTTACAACAATGCCTAGCCATTTTTATCAATGGTTGCACTTTATGAAGTGTCTTATGATATTTTCTTGAAATGAATACTCCATTAGCATGTAATTAGTTGGGTGTGCCTTTAGTTTCAAGCAACCGTTAGATCATGAGTTGATCTAATGGTGGCAATTTAACTTGGAGTTAAAGACTTTTTTTATGAGAGGGGTCTTGATGACGACAAAGAGTGGAAGAAAGAGAGAAGGGTGGGAAGCCATAAGGGAAAATGTATGAGGTTTGGGTTCTAGAAAACACACTATTATGTACGGATTTCATATTCTCATAGTGAAAAAAGTTGATTATCTCTCGTGGACCTAGGCACATCGTTGAACTATGTAAACATCATCATCTTGTGTGATTGTTAATTTCTTTGCTACTTTTTTATTTTTGTTATATAAATCGTGAGTGGTTTAGGTCTCACATCATGTTGAATTTTAGGGTTGTTTTTGTTGTACCAAGAATTGGTATCAAAGCTTCTGATTCATGTTTGGGAGGAAGAAGAAGAAACGGGTAAGTAAAATTATTTTTTACTTAAGGGGTTGCTTTCTAAAATTTTTAGGTTGATTCACAATGACAATGAAGGCTTTTGTTGGTTGGTTTTTTGTAGAGAAATTTGATGGAAATGGTAGTTTCATTCTATGGCAAAGAAGGGTGAAGGATTTTGTTAGTACAACGGGTTTTGTATAAGGCGTTGTAAGGAAAGAAAGGCAAGTCCAATGAGATAAAAGATGATTGAAAAAACATAAAAATGAGAGCAGTTAGCATAATTCATATTTATCTTACTGATAACATTTTTGTTTAACATTATTGACGAAGATTCAATACCGGTTTTATGGGAGAAGTTGGGAAAATTCTATATGGGAAAGAGTCTCACCACCAAGTTATACCTAAAGCGGTAATTGTACAGGTTGAAAATAACAGAATGTGCAAGTTTGTTAGATCACTTAAATGTGTTTAACTAGCTCTTAGATCAACTATACAAAGTTGATGCCAAGGTGGAGAAAGAAGATAAAGCCCTTTTGTTTCTTACTTCACTTGTTAATTTTTACAAAAACTTGGTGACAACTTTACTGTTTGAGAAAGATATAGTAAGTCTCAAGGACATCACGACATCGCTCTTATCTAATAAGATTAGGAGGAGACCAAATTTTAAAGCAGATCAAGATTTTGGGTTGATTGGCCAAGTAGAGGAGCAAAGAAAGGTTATCTATGAGGGGGTCGAGGAATAGCAGGTCCAGATCCAAGTCCAGAGCAAAGAGAAAAATACAATGTTTTCATTGCAAGGAATATGGCTACATGAAGAGGGATTGTCTAGAATGTGCTGACAAGAAGAAAAATGACAATCCTAGTACATCATTGGTAGAGGAATATGAGTATATTGAAAATGTTCTCAGAATATGAGTATATTGAAAATGTTCTCATAGTCTCCAAAGGTATGAACACATTTTCTCATGATTAGTGGATATTAGTTTCAGGTTGTCTTGTTCATATATGCTTTAAGAAAAAATAGTTTGATATTTTCTAAGAGAATATGGGTGTTGTTTCTTTGGGTGATGGGTCCACTAGTGATGTCATGAGTGTTGGAACGATAAAAAATAAGATGTTTGATGGAGTGATTTGTACTTTAGGTGGTGTGACATATATCCCAAAGATGTGAAAAAAATTAATATCACTAGGCCGATTGGATTCTATGGGTTATAGGTATTCAATAGCAATTGGAGCCATAAAAATCACATGTGATTATTTAATCCTGATGAATGGAGAAAAGTGTGATGATTTGTATCATTTGATAGGGAATATGATAATTAATGGTCTTCCTTTGACTTCAATGGGGAACTAAAAATGTGATGCATGGAATAATAAACCTTTGTTTAGGGTCTTTTTTACAGTTGGAGCAAAGACATGTATTATGGGTTTCAGGTGACAGACGATGGTGAGATAGTTTATATGGTTGTAGTCTAGAGTTGACTAGGCGGGTTGACTCAAGGCAGCTATACATATATATTGAGTATATTATGATCGAGTCGGATGGTATCATGACCGAATTGATTCGATGATATTTGTAACAGTGGTTCTTTAAGGCCAATGGTTATTTACGGTGATAGCAAGCATGTTATGATTCAAGTTCAAAGTAGAAGTGTGTTCCAAGTACATATGGTGTAGAGTTCACTAAAAAGGATAAATACAAGTTTTCTCTAGGTGGTTTTGGAATGTAAGCCATGGTAGAGTCTGATGCATGTCACAGGTTTTGTGTTTTGGGTAAGATACAGGTAGAACTAACTTCAACAAGAAATCTTCAAGGAACTGAAAATAAAACCAAGCTGGATATTTATTTGGTGTGTCTTTAGTTTTTAGCCATCCGTTAGATGATGAGTTGATCTAACGGTGGCAATTTAATTAGGAGTTAAAGACTCCTTTTATGAGAGGAGTCTCGATGAAGGCAAAGAGTGGAAACTCTAGTATAAAATTATGGGAAAAGAAAGAGAGAAAAGGGTATGCCGCCGCAAGTAGATCTTTTGGGGTTTTTTTTTTCAAGGGTCTAAGATTATGGGAGAGAGTGGATGTACAAGGGGAAAATGTGTGGATTTTGGGTCCTAGAAAACAATTTTTTTGAACGGATTTTGTATTCTCATAGTGAAGAAAGTTGATTATGTCCCGTGGATTTAGGCATATCATTGAACCACGTAAAAATCCTCATCAGGTGTGATTGTTAATTGCTTTGCTACTATTTTATTATTTATTACATAAATCATGAGTGGTTTAGGCATGTATCCCATCGCGTTGAATTTCATAGTTGTTTCTATTGTACCAACATAATTTATTTTAAAATGAGTTGGTACCCTAAAGTCTCAAAACCATCTGGATTGGTGCTAATCCTGCAGTAGCATTTGATTAATTTTCAAATGACTCAGTAGCCTGAAGTATCAATGTCATCAGGATTGGAGGTTATAAACTAATCTAGTTGGTTGTTATTTTGTAGATTTTGAATTTAGTCCGTAACTGGGATTCTTGATATCAGTTTATTGCTTCATGTAGCACAAGTGCACCCCCCAAGCACTATTTAGAAACGTACTCATACAAAATTTATCTGATCATACAGAAAATAGGGAGCAACAAAAGTATGATTTGAGTGCTCGTGCAGAAATCTCTACAAATTTGATGACCTCATGATCAAAACTTGTGTCCCTGTCCTCTTCACAAGCTACTGAACTCATGGCCAGCACAAAGACTGATCCCGAAAGTCGAATTGGCCACCCAGCACATGGATGGTGATAGCCTAAAACTCACACGGAAACACAATGTTTTGCTCACTCATATGGGGCTAGAAAGGTGACATCCTCTGTCTGTCATCAAGTTGGGCTGTTGGAGGTTGGGTAGGGAGTCTTGAATATTTCAGGAGAAGAATGTTTTATCAACCAGGTTATGTTGCTTATGGGTTTGTTCTTTCTATTACTAAATCTGGTTAAAAGAATGCCTGTTAACTCATTAATAAAGTAATTCTATTTTGTTCTTTTTATTCTGTCTATAACATCTCTGTTAAATAATTCAAAACTATGACCAAGTTATGCTAATTCCGCCACAAAGAATGTTTTTCACGAGGTGGATTAAAAAAAAAAAGAGACATTACTTTCCTCACTTTGACAAGACCGTCTGACTGAAAGAGTTCTATATCATTTGGTAATGGTATGTTCAGCTATTTCTCATCCAAAGAAGGGATCATCACAACCAAAAAGTCGTTCTGGATGAGCTTGACCAGTTGGTTGCTTCATTTAGTAAAATTATCAGCAGCGATCAACATAGTTCATTTGAAACGAATAAACACCACCAACCCACGCCCACATAGCTGGAGAGACAGCGTGACAGCGTCAACACACGACCGTGGAGAAACGGTGTTGGATAGAGTGTCGCAACCACCAGGGCACTGAGGTATTTGCAACACTAACATTCATTTGTCATTAATTATAAAGTATCTCACTTAGATCATCTTTAAAGGTTTTATTGAATCAAGTTTGGTCCCTCACTCGCTCTCACTTTTCAACCTTTGACAGTGGAAGTCAAACAATCAAATTTTTTTTTTTTTTTTTTAATTCAGAGTAGACTGTGGAAGTTTCAATGGTCGACGTGTCAGAAATTGAATGTTTGACCTTCACCCAAGGGAACCTTTCAATCCAAAAATAGTAAATGCGAGACAGCCAAACAAGCGGGTCCAATTGTACAACGAATATCTTCCAGTAGCAGCCATCGTTATAGTTGGTTGACCAGAACTTAAGGTCGTCAACAACTTCTAATTTCAATTCAAATGCCTTGTTTATACCAAAGAAGAAAAAATGGGTTTGACGTTCCCAGGTTCATCTTATAATCATGGCCACCCTGGTTTCATCAAATCATGGCCGATACAATCGTATGAAAGTTGTCTTTAGATATATTCGGCCAAATTTGTTGACTGTTGCAAAGTTAGGGGACGTGATCATGCATACTAGCCATATGATCAATGTGAGTTTTAAGACCTATCCTAACCCAATACTAGCCACTTGGGCCCGTTACCCCGCATCAGCTACCCCACACTACCCACACTGAGCTGAGCCTGAGCCTCCTCTTGAGTTTGTTTAGCAAAGTGTGATTATGCCAAGTTGTACTACGCTTAGCTTATTAAAAGCTTGACTCGTTACCGATCCTATTTATGTATGTAATTGTTGTGACAAAACAGTACAACAAAACAAAATACAAATCGGATTCAAGCATGTAATGCATGTGAAACAAAATGAGAAACCGTAAACGACAAAAACAATTATAAAACACAAAGTTTAATGTGATTGGACAAGATTGCCTACATC
>JAOXJP010069386.1:0-15360 GCA_025762735.1 Platanus orientalis
CTGTTAAGGTTGTTCCAAATCGATGGATGAAGTCTATTCTCGTCCAATATAAATATAGATGATCTCTAATGAGCTCTCTAATGATTGTTAAACAAAAACTTATAAAATCTTGAAAGACTTTGCTATCCAACACTTGTGACTCATTCCATGTCTTTCTTAGGAGCACTTCTATTTCCAATCATAAAATCATTTAAGTGCAAAACTCAATTGGTCAATAACACTAGAATTAATTCAATTAACAAACTTTATAACAATTGAATTTGAGTAATTAAAAATAAATTTAAATAAATCTTATTCACCTCCCTTTAGGATTAACACATAAAATTTTATAATCCATGTAGATTCTCCTCAAGTTGATTACATCGATTGTCCCTTTGGTAAAAGGATAATGAATCAGTCTTACATTGTTTGATCAAATGCCATTAGGTGGCTCTTAATTGGTTTTCTTCTTCTCTTTCTCTTAAAACATTAACTGTTAATGCATTTCTTTTGTAGAATGGTTTACTTTTTGATATGATATGAAATTTCAAAATAAAATGAATAAGAATATGATCCTTCCTACTATGGCAATTGTAGTTGGAATATCTGGAAGAGTAGATATGCTAACCTGTTTGATCATGAGAAAGTCCATGTTTTTAAAACTGTGAAATTGCGTTTAAGGATGGTAAAAGAAGTAGATTGTCAAAGTAACAACACCCACATCCTCCCCGATGGAGCCCTCCGAGTGATGGCTAAGTTAAAATCAATTTTGATGGGGCTTTTATTTCTCACTCTTCTGCTGCAATTGGAGTGATCTTTAGAAGTGAAATGGGAAGCCTCCTTTTTGCTAGGGTAGATAATTGTATGGCCGACTCTTAATAGTTACAAAAAAAAAAAACTCATGTGCACTTCTAAGACATCCTTTGCATGCGTCAATAGTTACTCTTTATTATGCTACACCAATCCCAGTGTCCCACTCAACCTGCTCAACTCACACACTTAACTTTACCCAAATTTATTTAGGAGAGTTATATTATATTCTTATGCATGAAAACCCTTTTGTATCAAATCATAATGGAAACTTGGCGGAACAATATAAAAATATCATAATGGAATCTTTGCCATAGAATATCATAAAAGACTCCAGCTAACCTACCCAGTGCCCGTTTTGATCGGTTGCATTGAAGAAATGTGTTTCATTTTTTAATAGGTTTGGAACTGTAAATAGGTGGACTTAAGTATGATCGGGGAATATTCAGGTAAAGTCATTTACTATTAAATCGAAACCACTTCATCTTTCCTCGTTACTTCAATCCAAGTAAATTTAGAAACTCAATTTGCACCATCTCACTCTTCACTGATGCAGTCATTGGTCAATTTATTGCACATGATTGAAACATCTCGTCCAATCTATCTGAGCCCGGCTTTTGTGCACACACAAAATCCGTGCACAATTCTTATGCACAGACCAGGGGTGGACACATCAATGCCAAAAAGTGATTTACACTTTTTGGGGTCGTGCTTATCACTTTTTGGCACTGATGTGTCTGCTCCCTGGTTGGGGCACATGCATTGTGCATGGATTTTGAGCGCACAAAAGCAGGAGTGAATCTATAATGAAGGGGGAGCATCTTATGCGCTCGCCTGAGTACTTAAACCAACACAACCGAAACCTGCTCAGGCAATCCACTTGTTCAGGCGAAATAGAATCATCTTCTATGGAATCCTCTATGTACTCTGATAAATAAAGTGAATAAAAGCATCTCGAGGGTTCAAATTACATTGAAAAATAGCCTCTGCCTTTTTTCCATCTCGTGGATTGGAGTCCTCAGAGCACATCTGGAAACGTGTGTACCCAGGACTGACTGGGGCCAACTTAGGAAGCTTCCCATTACCAAAAACCAGCATGAACTGATGATTTTTCAACCTCTGATTTGTTGATGTTAATGGGAATTTCCCTACCATCCTATTGAATAGAATGAAAACCAAATGGTTGATATTATCTGCGTTCATTTGATTCTGGGCCTTACATAACTCTTATATAGAACCCACAGTGTATCCTAAGCTTAAATCAAAGCAACAGTCTTGTCAATTCCATCGAGAAAATTTAATTACCTGAGTTTTTAAATAATTCAACAGTGTTGAATGATGGTGTACAATCTACAGCCACCTTGTTACAAAACAATCTTAATGTCAACACACGCAGAGAGAGAGAGAGAGAGAGAGAGGTTTCACAAGCTTGGGGGTTCACCAGGAGGTCCAGACCGAGCATTTAAAAGAGGCTGGAGAGCTTTGACGACAATGCTCATGTTTGGCCGAAAATCAGCTTCATATTGCACACACAGAGCAGCTACAGCAGCCATCTGTTTCCATCATTAGACGGGATTAAAAAATGCCAAGTACTCAGAAAGTTGCAGATCTAATTTCAAATATAGTCATGCTTATTCATTTCCTAATCATTCTTTAAGAAGTTCCAAACATTACATGCGAGAGATCTATTGAAAAATTGGAATAAATGGGAACTATACAAACATAGGTTGTTGAACATCAATAGATAGTGTAATATGCGATTCATTTAACTATCCATGCTTCACAAAATGTGCATACGGTAATATCCTCATTTAACTGTCCACGGTTCACTAAAAAGTGATTCTAAAGGTCTAGCCCCTAATCATACTAAAATAGTTTAACAGATTCAACATTTAAGAAAAATAGCTGCAGGAAGAAAAATTCAAGAAGTTACTTGAAGCACAGTATTTACCTTAGCAACTGCCTTGGGAGGGTATTCTACTCCTAGTCTTGTATCCACACACTGCCTCACCTTGTCTTCACTGAGTCTTGGTGTGGCCTACAGTGTTCCAAATTTCAAGGAATCAACACAGGTACAAAGAAATGCAAAGAATTTGCATTCCAATACAATCAAAATAAAGCATGCAAACCCCCCCTATAAATTCTGGATATAAAAGGAAAACGAATGCAAATTTTGTACCCATGTCACAAGACTCTGTTGTCCACGAGGTAATGTATGATCGACAGGTTTACGTCCAGTCAAGAGCTCCAAGAGGACAACGCCAAAGCTGTAAACATCACTCTTTGAACTCAACTGTCCGGTCATCGCATATCTGCCACTCAAAATTAAAAAACTTAGGCCACCATGATTGTGTTACAGTGGTCATGGTATGTGGTATCTAATGCAATCACTGGAAAATATATCTACTAATATCTATTCTCAGATGCAACACATAATGCAATTGTTAGGGGAAATCTAAAGTACCAGTCGGATATACCATAAGAATGGGTTAGCAATTGCACAGCAACTCACATGGCTCATGTGCAGTTCATGCTATCTGTCAATGATTTGAACTTTAGCAATTGACCCTCTCTTTCTTTTCTTTTCTCTTCTTTTTTTCCTTTTTTTCCCACCACAATTTTCACATTGCAATACATGGATGGTCAGGCCCATCACTGCAGGGTTAATTTGGATGAGGATATCTCATAAGTGGGGCCATGAAGTGGCAATCCCCTGGTTGCACATCATATATGTTGCTTTGAGGCTGATTGACCATCCTTACAGCCTACTAGCTGTAAATTTAGCATAGGACGTTTCCAAGGTTTGAACTATCAAGAGACAATCCACTGCATACACATCATGCATGCTGCTTTGCAGCTGGTAACCATCATTACAGTCTTTGATCAGTACATATTTTTCTTATACCTATTTTTCATAAAGAAACATGATGATCAGCGGTTTAGCTATCTTAGGAAGTCCAGAAAGAACATACTCTGGAGCATGATAACCAAAAGTTCCAAGAACACGAGTCGAATGGAGGCGTGCTGCCATGTCAGGAGCTTGATTTGACAAATCAAAATCAGCAATCTTGGCAACATCATCATCAAAAAGTAAAACATTGCTGGACTTAATGTCTCGGTGGATAATGTGAGGCTGAGCCTTTTCATGTAAGTACTCAAGTCCTTTTGCAGCGCCTACAGCAATTTTTACACGTTGTGCCCATGACAGGACTGGACCCGGTTGTGCTCCTTTGACGCCTTTCCGTCCTACATCAATAAATCACATATTCATGCATCAACAAGGGTTTTTTTATTTTCATTTTTTTAATCAATACCAATCTTAAGCAAATGAATGGTTCTTGCATGCACAAATAAGCAAGATTTTTAATAATAAACCAATAACATAAGATACATCTCTTACAATTCAATTCAAGTCCCTAGAACATTAACTTCTCACTAAAAAAAAAAAAAAGAAAAACCCTTGGGGACACTGGATTAAAACTTATTCTTGGATCTTTGCCAAGTTTGAGAGTTGATCCAAATAATAATTCAACTAATTAAGGAGATGACGTGTCATCCAATTATTCTTGGATCTTTGCCAAGTTTGAGTATTGATCTTAACAGTCAGTTCACAAAAACTTTAGGCAAAACTGATATTTGTGGTATTTCACAGGATCAGGATACAGGATACCGTGTCAACAGAATGCAAACAAGGCAACATTAAGGAAACTTTACATGGCAGCAATATCTGGCATTCTAACTTGTTTATTCATAAAATGGAAATATTTCTGCTATCACATCAGTCTAGTCTCACAGCTTTAGGCTGCATGCTTGAACTATTTTTAGAATTCAAAATGTGATACCCTGCCAGTTATACTTTGCCAAACAGTGAGCTATATATGTACACTAAACACAATGTTAGCATTGCATCCACCCAACAGTTAATGAAAGTTTTGAGATCACTATAACACATAACCAGTCTTGGCAGTTAGACTTGAAAAAATTAATACTGTTATATTGCCTACCATGAAGAATATCATGAAGAGATCCCATAGTAGCAAACTCATAGGCAAGAACACGAAGATTTCCATCAACACAATAACCAACCAGCTCAATGACATTTTCATGGATCAGCCTCGACACCATGGAAACCTGTAAAGTGATACACCAACTTATTAATAAACCTTAATGAAGACCATGCATATAATAGTGTTTAGAAGAAACATGACGTATGGTTAGAAACCCAACCTGTGCTAAAAATTCTTGGTCAGGTTGCTTACTGGAATCTAACTTTTTGATGGCTGTTTGCCTCCCATTTTTCAGAACTCCATAATATACTCTTCCGTATGAGCCCTCTCCAATTAAAGCATTGGTGCCAAAGTTATCTGTCACTTCCTTCAGTTCATCTACTGAAATGGTAGGGACAGCAATAGGTTGGACGTTTACAGTCTGAGCACCCTTAAGTGCTGTTTCTGTGGCATGATAACCTCCATTATTGCCTGCAATCACGACAGATTCATGCTCATTAACCTATACTAACATTAGATGCCTGGACTAAGCAGAAAAAAAGGGAAGGAATGGATACACAAAAACACAAATCTAAAGAGCTCCATAGGAAAAGAGCACAAACTGAAATCTAACATGGTGACAGCTACAACAATATTACAAATGGCTCCAAAATACGTTGTGTTTTTATTTTTTATTTTGATGAATTCCAGAAAACTTAGTATAAATAGTTGCACGGAAGCTTGGTATAAGGTGGGAAGCTCGCTTTCTGTGAAGCATGTTTGGGAAGCTAATTCCATTCCGCTTTCCCAAGTAGTGGGAAACACACTTCCCAAAATTGGGATGCACACTTTCCAAACATGTGAAGCATGTTGAAATAAGTGAAAGCTATGCAGGGAAACGAATAGAAGACTCTGAAGAAACAAGCAGAAACATCTTGAGAAGCGATTGGGAAGTGATCCAAGAAACAATATTGTAATTTATTTAAAGTAAATCCTATGCTGTTAGCATTAAATAAAATATTGTCTATGAGATTAAAAATAATGATATTGTAGAAAAAAAAAGATTTAGTATTGAATTTACTGTTTATATAATTTTATTCTAATCCAAGAAAAGATTCAAATCCAATGGTTTTTATATTAGGTCTTCTATTGTCTGACTCTAAGATCTAAGTTATCTCCAAAAAAAATCTTATGCATGGTAAAATCTAAGGCATGGTTATGGTTCGCATATTGATTTATATCTCATGATTCTTTGTTACTTACATAGTAAAGCTTTTAGATTTTTTTGTACTTTCTTTAAGTTTATTCATTGTATTATATTGTAGTTGAAATTATTGATTACAACTTATAGTTATTTCCTTCATTAATGTTTTTCGCTTCTCGCTTCACAAGGATTCATTGAGCCTCGGTTCCTGCTTCTCACTTTTGCATTATTTCCCACTCTCGCTTCTCACTTTGGTAACTATACTATAAACATGATCTTGCAAATTCTGTTTTAAGTGATACCCAACTAAGTGAACAACACAGATTGAAGAAACAATAATTAACATAAACACAAAATTAAGATGGAGCACCAAACCTTGGGGATATATGAGTTTGTATTTCTGTCTTAATGATTATTATGAGAAAGTGAAACAGCATAGAAACACTCCTATTAATGTCTAGCCAAAACAAACTACAAAGAAAGTACTTCATAACCTGAACATAAATGAATGGATGTAACCCCTCCATAATCAGTCAATGCAACTTTGTATAACTTAAACCCAGCCAGATGGAAAAGAGTAGAGTAGGCACTGAGATTGCATTTTAGTCATGACAGAGATATATCACACATTAAATTTCACCAACAGCAGCTTGGGGATAGTCGATTACCTGCCATATTGTTTGCCATGAATGGGCCTCCACTATCAAGAGCTTTATGGATATCATCATCTTTGCAACAGCAGAAGCAGCTCATGATTCTTTTTTCTCAAACTTCCCGTCTGTTCCATCAATTTCATATTTGGATTAGTTAAATAAGCCTCTTCATAGAAAATAATCACACAAGAAAACAGTTGCAGAGCTTTTACAGAGAAGTTAACTTTGAAGTTCTTAAAACTCTGGTAAACTTGGCAAAAGAAAAGCAATAGAGAAAGATGAATAAGTGGACATTTTCTAAAAGCTAGTGGATCAATATAGGGAAGGAGCCATTTAAGTATGCATTTTTTTTCAGCTTATACACTGCAAATCAGCATGTCTCCCCCTGGTACACATAACTCAGAAGAATAAGAACAAATGCCACCTTGATAAGTACACCCATTTCATGCAAACTCTTGGTGGAACAACACCAATCATTTTCATGCTTGTCCACTTAAGCACTGGAAACATAATACCCAAATGTTTGGTTGCCCCCTTCCCACATACACACAATCATACATATCATGTATGGTGTCGGTTTTCTTCAACCAAAATAAAAGAAATATTTTTTGGGGTCGCCCTCCCTGCTATCACATGGTAGATGGATACAGGTGAACAAGACACTAATAAATGGTTCAAAATGGTTAATTTTGACTTCTAAGATCATCCAATCAGATTGGTATGGCCAGATATCTACAGTAGGGCATGGCCTTCTTGCATGTATTCTATGTAGCAACAAGAAGGACAACTGAGAAAGAATTTTCTCAAAGGCTTCTTTAATAATCACCTCCTGGGTTAAATTTTTTCAGTAACTGGATGTAATAAGATAATTAAAACCAATAACCCTTCCCATTTATCAAACGTTAATGGATGTTTTAATTATCCCAAAAAAAAAAAAACTCTAATGGATGCTTTATCACACGAAAATGTCTCAATGATTTTCAAGAAATCCACTGGACCATAAAACATGACATAATGGAGGTTGGCTGGCAAAACTCCAGCTGCCCCTTAGATTCACAATTCTTCAGCACAGGAAAAGGGACCAAGCCTTACAGCTGTGTTAAAAAGAATTAAAAATAAATAAATAAAAATCGTTACTTGCATATAAAAACAACAGATACATACATTTAGGGAAGAATGAAATTTTTGCTGGAACAAGAAGAACACTGAGAAAGTCCCAAATACTTTATAATTTTCTTAATCCTCATAAACCATTCTCATATCCAATTGAGATGACATATGCTAGTACCCGTAAAAGGTCAAACATTAAAACTGTGTAGCTTGGGTACTGAATAATATGAAATGAACCACTGTCTAATACTTTCTCAAGAAAGAAAAGAACCTAAATCAAGCTTGCATTGATTAATAAGCTAAAGTATATAATTAAACTCAGACACGATATACGCCACTCTTTGCTCCAATAAATAACTAAAGATTATATCATCAAAAAGTTCTTGAGACAAAGCTCCACAGAGATCTGATTGCTACAGTTAGGTTTCGTATCGATCATCTGATTAACAAATCGTGCATCTAATCGAACCGTTCCACCTATCCACTATCTAGATCAATCGAATTCACTGAGCAGTCACCATTTGAACAAGTAAAACAACAACATCAGAGGAAAGATTGAAATCAAAAAGGAAAAAAAATAAAAATAAATAACAAGTAGAAAGCAGCGGCAAATACAAGAAACACTATCAACAGAAAGATATTCAAGTCAATTATTATTTCTTTTAATAGATGAATCTGATAATAATCGCATAAAGACTAATCAAATACAAATCAAATTACAGTTCTAAGATTTTATCAAAAATAAATAAAAATTACAGTTCTAAGAGTAGGAAAACTAAAATCAAAACTTTCTTAAGATCGATCCGAACCAGAAATTCTAGGGATTTCAAGCAACAAGAACCGAAATTCTAGGCAAAAACCTTACTGTTTATGCTTCTGTTTCTACTTCTGGTAATCGAAGGTTGAGGATCGGAAGCCGGCGAAAAGTGCGCAGGATAAGCAAATGGGGGTGCGTAGGATAAAGACTACGCAAGAGAAACGGCGCTCAATCTGAGCTTCCTTGATTTATGCCAGAGATTTCAACATTTTTATTTATTTTTTTCTTCGTTCGTCTGAGTTGGCTGAACCTGACTGTACACTAGACCACGTGGCATTGCTGTCAGAATCATTTATTTTAGTCAAACTATCTCCGGTTTCATTGGAGAGATATATCGCCAGTACATTATCACACGCGACCCGATACCTGGCAAAGGGTACTTTGGTAGGGTTCTTTGGTAGTACTTTGAACTCCTTTGACCTTTGTGGATATACTGTGACACGTTTCATGTGGTGATTGGTAATGACGTGATATCTCTCCAGTTATACTGGTGAAGAATCGAACCTTAGATTGACTTTCTTCAGACTTGTTATGTTCAATTGGAGATTACCAGAAGGTTCTGCACAGGTTGTCAGTGTAATTTTCTCGAAACTCCCTTATGTATACTTATACTTTCTTTGTTCCTTCACGTAGTTTGACCCTCAAGAATTATAGCCGCTTGCCCCAACACTGCTCACAAGATTTCTTGTGACTACGAGAGGTGCACACATATAAAAAAAGTGATGATTTCCACTTTATTTAGGGTACGTGTGCATCATAGTAAATTGTAAGAAATCTTGCGATGAGGTCTGGATCTGGGTTCCTGTGTACTGCATCAAAGCAAAGCAAATTTTCTACAGTGAAAAAGCTTGCGGCAACGGAAAAAATGAAAAAACACAAAAAATTGGGGACAAAATGTAATGTTTTGCTTTTTCCTACCATGTGTTTCCTAGCGCCTGGTGTTTGAGGGTTGCTACAGATTTGTGTGTATGCAAGAAGTCCGCTTTTGGCATCAAAGATGATCCATGCTCATATCATATAAATCAAGGGAAAAGATCTGCTACACAACAGTAAGTTCCTTCATGTCCCCACACTACAGGCAGACATGTGATATTTTTTTAATTCAAAATAAAATAAATATTCTATCCAAGATTTGGTTTCCAAGACACTAAGGGACATCATATGGAATAAAATGGGTGGAAATCAATGAAATTTCAAATTACTGCCAATTTATTCCATATGAGGTTCCCTAGTGTCCAGAACAACATCCTGGACACACCTTCCTGTGAGGGGGCGAACTGTACATCTGGACAGAACAGCCTTTCTGTTTTAATCCTAAACACCCTACCTATTGTGGTGGGTAGACAGAGGGACAGACAATTTAGGTGTAGCATATCCTTTCACATTAATCAATAGACTTACACAATTGTAATTTTTCCCATTTTAGAGGGACAGTTTGGTCACGGCATGAGTTAGGCATAGAAAGATTCATCAATAGCACACCCAATTGGACCCAATAGGAACTGTTTTGTCGGCTCACTTGTTGACCAAAGTGAAACGAAGAAAAAACATCAAATCTTATAAGCTCGTTGAAAAACCAGGGGAGTGTCCTAAACCGCGTCCTTACATTAAGGGAGGTTGATCATGGTTAATCCCTCCTAATTTTATTTGGTTTTGGATTTTTAATAAAGTGCCACATGACAATCTCTAAATAAGTTTCCCTTCTTTTCTCCCTATTTTTTCTCAATCACGTCTCCATCCCTTTTTTTTTTCGCCTCCACCTCTCTTAAAAATTTAAAATAAATTAAAAACTATAAAAAAAACGTCACATATGTACTTTCCTACTTCTTTCATATTTTCTCATTCATTACGTCTTCACGAATCTTACATCTTACATGGTATTTCAACTTGAGTAAATTACAAAATGACTCCTTATAATATTTGACAATATACAGTATCCACTCTCGACTACCAATAATACTAAATATTATTTTTGACTTATGTTGTTGATTTTAAAAAACACATTGTCGTTAGTTGTCCGTTGATGATTGTTAGTCAATAAAATCACGTGATCAAAAATAGTTTCTAAAATCCAAAAATATCATCATAGTATATGAAATTGTTTTATTATACCGAAAATGTCATTCACTCATATAAAAATGAAAATGCCTTTTAACTCATGTAATTTAAAGAACACCAATGGTTCGATTAGACTAATTATGACATGATACTCATCAAATAGTCTAAGTCAGCTGATTAATACTCGATATGCATCTAATGGTTCGAATGAATTAATTAATACCTTGATACTTATCAAACAATCCGATTAGGTTGATCAAGAACTCGATGCACATCCAACGGTTTAAATGGACTAATTAATACTCTAATATTCATCAAATGTCTGATTAAAACCTCAATGCATATCCAATGGTTCGCATAAACTAATTAATACCCCATACTCGTTAAAGACCCAATTAGACTGATTAAGACCATAATGCACATCCAACAGTCCTAATGGACTGATTAATACCCCTATACTCATCAAAGATCCGATTAGGTTGATTAAAACAACGATGCACATCCAACAATTCGAATGGACTAATTAATCACCTGATATTCATCAAATATCCGATTAGGCTCATTAAGACCCTGAAACACATCCAACCGTCCTAATAAATTGATTAATACGCCCAATACTCATCAAAAGCCTGATTAAGTTGATTAAGACCACGATGCACATCCAACGGTCATAATGGATTGATTAATACCCACATACTCATGTAAAGGGTCAATTAGACTTATTAAGACCATAATACACATCTAACGGTCTGAATGGACTGATTAATCCTCCGATACTAATCAAATGTCTGATAAGGCTAATTAAGACCTCGATGCACATCCAACAATCCTAATGAACTAATTGATACTCCCATACTCATATAAAGGTCCGATTAAACTGTTTTAGACTCCGATGTACATCCAACAATCCTAATAGACAAATTAATACCCTCATATTCATCAAAGACCTAATTATACTGTTTAAGACCTCGATGTACATCCAACTGTTCTAATAGACCGATTAATACTCTCATACTCATCAAAGGCTTAATTAGGCTAATTAAGACCCCAATGCACATCCAATGGTTTGATTATATATTAATACCCCAAAACTCATCAAATCATTCAATTAGGATGATTAAGACCCTGATATGCATTTATTGGTTTGATTGGACTAAGTAATACCTCGAAACTCATTAAACCGTTCTATTAGGCTAATTAAGACTTCGATACTTATCAAACTGTCGGGTTAAACTGAATAAGACCCCAATACGCATCAAACATGGTGGTGGTGGTGGTGGTGGTCGCAGTGCAATAGTGATGGTGGGGCAAAAGAGGTAGTGACGATGGAAAAAAAGTAGTGACTATGGGACAAATGAGGTAATGGTGGTACTGTGGTGGTGGTAGCAATAGTGAGGGGAGGAGGCAAAGCGGTGTTGGTGGTTGTGGTGGAGCAAATGAGGTGGTGGTAATGGTAGAGGTAGCAACAATGGTGGTGGTGGGGCAAAGGAGGTGGTGTGGCGGTGATAGTAGTAGTGGTGGTGGTAGAAAGGAGGTAGTGACGGTGTAGGTAGTTGTGGTAGGGCAAATGTGGTGATGGTGGTGAGGAAAATGCGATAATGGTGGTGGTGGTAGCTGTAGCAGTGTTGGTGGTGGTAGTAGTGACGGTGGTGGTGGTGGTGGTAGAGAAGCATTAGTGGTGGTGGCGGCGGTGGAACAGGTGCAGAGAAAGAAGTGATGAAGAATGAAGAAAAAGAATATGCACGTTTAATTCATTAATGGTATTTTTGATATTTCAAAATTATGTTGTATTTGCTAAAAAATAAGATTTAAAACAAAAGGTATCATGGTAAAATTACACAGAGACTAGTTTCTGTAACAAAAATATTTTTGATAGCGGAGTTTTTGGTATTATTGATAGTCGAGGGGAGATATTGTATATTATCATATAGTCTGAGGGTTATCCTATAATTTACCCAAAAACTTTCTTAAAAATCTACATGCATGATTGACCTGTGTTTGCATTGACATTTGCTAGTCTAATAATGGATCCATATCCTCTAGTCCACATTTTTTGTGGTTTACCGGTACTCTAAGACACAAAGGAAGTGGGTTTCATATATATATTTTTGAAGTCTCTTTAATAAATAAAAAAAAAAAAAAATTGTATGAACCCCACCTCTGTATTAAAATACCAGTAGAACACCAAAATTGTGGGAAAACATTAGGTGAAAACAAATCTCGTGAGAACTGTGCAAACGGCATTAGGGTGTGGACACATCAGCACCGAAAAGTGATAATTGTCCCCCAAAATGTGTAAATCACTTTTCACAACTGATGCATCAGCCCCTCTGGTGCCGTTTGCACAGTTCTCATGAGATACGTTTTCACATAATCCAAGCCCCAAAATTGTGGACCAGAGGATACGGTTCCTATGGGCTTGGATTTTGTGCAAACGAATCTTGTGAGAACTGTGCAAATGGCACCAGAGGGGCAGACACATCAGTACCGAAAAGTGATTTATACTTTTTGGGGGGCGCTGATGTGTCCACACACCGAAGCCGTTTTCACAGTTCTCACGAGATTCGTTCTCACCTAATTTTTTTTTCCGGTTCCTCTAATACAGGCCAAAACTCAAGCCGGTTTGCACAAAGTAATGATCCGACCTAATCCTATAAGGGACCCATATAAATAAGGTGGGGGACCCATTAGATAAGAAGGTCCCACAAAAAAGGTTTTGACAGACTGTCACAACATTTAAGGAAAGCTGGGGAGCACTAAATGCGATAATTATTCACCTAAACCAATTCCTTATTCCCTCGTTCTAACGTGGAAAGAAATGGAATAAATTTGTAACAAGGCGATATTAATGTCATGAAAGCAAAACAATCGGAAAACAACAGCCCATCTGAATGTGATTTTTTCCATCGGTTTCGAGTCATCAATTAAACTTTTTTCACGTCTGCGTGTATCCTTAAAAAGGTGTCTCTCCCTCTGATTACGTGTGGAGGAGGAGAGGCGGTAGGTCAAGGGACAACATCGCATTTGGAATACTTTCTTTTGGGATCAAAGCAACTAACGAGGTCAAAATCAATTGAATTACTCGATTCATAATTATTATTTGGCCTCAATCTTTGACTAGATCAAATTAACAGGTCAAGATTGAGTTACGTGGGGCCAAGTCAAAAGACTAGTCCTGGTGATGATCTTACCAATCTAAACTAGATCGCCGATCCCTGAGTCAAAGTCACCAAGTTTTGAAATTGTCGCTTCACGTGTCTAATACCCCCCACCCCCATTAGGTCTTAGACCAATCTTAATTACATGGGCCCGAACTTAGCTTGGGCCAGAATTTAGCCCTAGGCAGTCAAACTGAACTTGGCCCATTTTAAAATCAAGTGTTTGGGGCCAAGTTCAGGTCACTCAAACTTAAATCTCCTTTTTAAATTTTGTGCTGATGATATACCTATAATTTAGTTAAATACTATGCAAATGTGTCTAATTAGTTAAATTTAGAGTGATAAAATGGATTCAAAACTGCTTTATATTTGTTGGGTTAAGTTATATCAATTTCATGGTGTTAGACAGGACTTTGGCAGCTCATAAGTGGCAGGAGAGGATCCGCTCTACTATCCATCTAATGTGCAAAAAAGATTATATATGGAAATCTGCTTTTCCTGATGTATTAGGATGGCATTAGGGGGTGGACAAATCGGTGCTGAAAAGCAATAAGCAGCCCCCAAAAAGTGAAAGTCACTTTTAGGTATTGATACTCAGCCCCCTGATGTCATCCTAATACATCAGGAAAAGCAAATTTCCGTACCTAATCTCAGCCCATCCTTTGGATTGGCAGGTCAAGCACTCTATTGTCTGTTAGACTTTTTGGTTTTTACAGGTGATCTATAGTCATTGATCTTTTTTGAAATATCTTAGGCCTGAGTTACAAGTGCAGTAGAAGGGTTCATTGCTACCACCTTGAATAGGCCTGGGTCACGACGTCTCTGGTGTTTAAACGGTGAGGATTTTCTACGCCGATGCAAACCTCTGTCGAGGTCAAGGATTGGCCACATCAGTGTCGGAAGTGATTTACACATGTCCCTAAATAGTGAAAATCACTTTCGGCGCTGATGGTTCCGCCTGTTTGACCCTCAACAGAGGTTAGGGTCAGTGTATAAAATCCAAGACGATGTTTAGAGGATCAGGATCCACCATTGAATAGGCAAAAAATTAGCTTGAACGGTTTATTGATCATCTTTTTCTTTTCTTTCCTTTCTTTTTCAATTGGAAAAAAAAAAAAAAAATTCTTTTCTGTAGAAATGAACCAGCTGGTGGGGAAAAAAAGTGAATTTTACTTTTTGACAAATGATTTTCAGTTTTTCCCGCCAACATATTGTGCCACCAGTAAGGCAGGACCTTTACAGATCATAAGGCAACAGGATCCTAACCGATTAAAAAGTGCCTCCTGTTATTGATTTTTGGTATATTTAGAACTGGGACCAATTCAATTTTTAGTCATGATCCACTGACCAAAACTCGAGAGAGGATTGTATCCGCTCCTCCCTGCACCCTGTCATGGGGCGGGCACATAAGCGCCGACAAGTGAAATGCACCCCCATAAAAAGTGAAAATCACTTGTCAGTGCTGATATGCCCACCCGTGACAGGAGGCAGAGAAGAGCATAAGATAAGAGGAGCGGGATACAATCCTCTCCCAAAACTCTCATAGAAAGTTATGGGGCCCAATCTTGTGGCCCCTAGTCAGGCG
>JAOXJP010069397.1:0-29485 GCA_025762735.1 Platanus orientalis
AAAGAGACACCAAATTCAAAAACCCATCATGTGTCAATCAATATACAATAATAGAGGTCTGTGTCAACACAGACAATCATTCTCCTGTTGGGTATTGGGATCCTGAGACCATGTTCGTACGATCAAATTATGTAGTTGTCTAACATCACTTCATGCGAACATAGGGTTTCTCACTAACTCCATCTCATAAGTGTTGAAATATATTAACTCTAATCTCTCCTACAACTTTAGGGTTTTAGGAGAGACGGTTAATTGTTTTATTTAAAATGTAATCAGAGAAAATTTTAGGTTGGTCGCAATTATTCTCTCAGATTCTCTATGCATATATATGCACGTCAATTAGTCTATTGGGTTCTCTGTATACATGTATGCACGTCAATTAGTCTATTGGGTTTTCTGTGCACATGTATACACGATCTAAAGACTTGTGCTTAGTTCCTGTATTCATTATAGTGTTGAAATATGTTTAGTAGATTAACTCTAACCTCTCCTACGACCTCAGGTTTTTAGGAGAGACAGTTAATTGCTTTATTTAAAATGGCATAGAGCAAGTTTTTGGTTGAGTATAATTATTCTCTCAGGCTCTTCGTGCACATGTATGCACGTCAATTATTCTCCCAGGCTCTGTGCACATGTATGCACGATCTAAGGACTCGCACTTAGCTCCCTGCATTCATTATAGAATGTTGAAATATATTTAGTAAATTAACTTTAACCTCTCCTACAATCTTAGGTTTTAGGAGAGATGGTTAATTGCTTTATTTAAAATAAAAACCTACTTTGAAGATTGATCCGGGTTTGTTTTTATACACAGTAAAACAACAATAACAGGATCAAATCTCATCCTGCGCAACTGGAACATATAATGACTCGTTCAAATAGTTTACTTAATAAAAGTTGAGATTAGTAAGAAACCATGTTACCTACATCTTTTAGTACTATTTTTTAAAATGACCTACTAGTGTAAACTCGTAGACTACAGACCTCAATTCTATAATCTGCCGGCCATTAAATTTTTTATGATATGCTTCTTCACCAACTCTTTCCCGATAACATAATCGACATCATTGGAAAGATTCAGTAATGGTGCGATCTTGGAAGGTTGCTGTAATCGGAGCTGGCCCCGCTGGCCTTGTCGCTGCTCGTGAGCTTCGAAGCGAAGGGCACCGAGTCGTGGTGTTTGAGAAGAGTGACCGACTCGGAGGCACATGGGTTTACGATCCCCGAGTCGAGACTGATCCACTGGGTCTAGATCCAGGTCGAGAAATCGTTCACAGCAGTCTCTACTGTTCGCTTCGCATCAATATCCCACGACATATCATGGGGTTCTCGGATTTCCCATTCGTGAAGAGAGAAAATAGAGATCCAAGGGTGTTTCCTGGACACGAAGAGGTACTCTTATATTTGAATGACTTTGCCAGGAATTTTGGACTCGTTGAGTTGATTAAATTTTGCACCGAAGTCGTTCGAGTGGAGCAAGTAAATGGAAGGAAAGACGAGTGGATCGTCAAGACTCGGACACCAGGATCGGAATTGGAGGAAGAGGAGGAGGTGTTTGAAGCTGTGGTGGTCTGCAACGGTCACAATACGGTGCCGCGAATAGCTGAGATTCCAGGTATTTTTTCTCATGAATGAACTTACCCTGTCATTCGTTTTAGGTACGCATGCAAAAGATTAAAGTGTGGCATGTGTACGTAGTGTGACATGTACCCAAAAAATCAAATTTTGTCGGTGATTTACGATTCTTGGATTTGTGTCTCACTGCAGACGATGCCATCACATTTTATGCTGCAGTAGAGGATTTATTGAATCTTTTTTGGAAGAGAAAAAGGCCAAATCTTTGGTAAAGGTCCTGCTGCAGGATTTTGAATCATCTCCCGTCTAAATGGACAGATACCACATCATTACCAATCAGTGCATGACATGTGGCTTGACAAAGGGTATTTGAGTCAATTCACATGGATCAAAGGAGGGTATTACGATAAATACATAATAGAAATATGTATGTATTTATTAATGCACGCTTTCTGACATTGTACATGTCACATATTGAGAAGAGACTGGAGAGGTACCTGTCCATTCAAACTGGAGATGATGTAAAGTTGAGAGGGGCTTATCTTATTTAAAACTCCAAAAATAAAAAAAATAAAAAAGCAAAAAAAATCCTCTAACTCGGAACAACATAGGTTTGTATGATTTTAGTTTAGAGGTGGCATAATTAACAATAACACAACCCTCCCTCAACCATATTTCTTAAAAACCTGCTTTTAGTTTATAATGGAATTAAAAGGAACTTTGCTTTCCAAACAACCCAAAATGTTTTAAAAAATTCAAGCTTTTAGAAAAGAAGAAAGGATGATAAAATCTATATATATATATATATATATAAAGTACGTATATAACTAATATCTTGGTTGCAATTGTGGACTTGAACTCCAAACGACAAGATGATTTGTTCACTAGCCAAGTAGTTGAGGAAGGAAGATGATTATGAAAGCACGTTACCCACTTGTTTAAGAACTATTTTAAAAACAAAGTCCGTCAACCGGAATAATTAAGCTGCCTTTCCCAATTAGACAATCGACACTATAGGTCGATGCTGTGGTAGATCATTAGTTTATCTCATTAATAACTTGGCAGTATTTGCCATCTACAAGGTTGCGCCGCCGGTCGCTATTTGAGAAGGAAAACAAATCCTCTGCAACAAGTTTAAAATACATTAACAGGAAACTGTCATGTGGTTAAGAGTGGGTACACTTTTAAGTTTGTAACGTGACGTGTTTTAAAATTCTTGTCCATTATTGAAATTTTGTATTTTTTGTATACATGTTTTGTTTAGACCGCACTTTCCAGTAAATGTATTTTAAGCTTGTTGTAGAGGATATGCACTCGTTTGAGAGGAATGACCGACTTGGAAGCACATGGGGTTTACAATGTTGGATATTTTTAATGTATAAATAATTTTGGATTCTCAAAAATGGTGTTTCGACACATGAAAAGTCAAAATCCTTAAAAAAAAAAACCTATTATGATTTATTTAAGTAATATTCTTAAGATTATAATATGTAGAGATGCATTTAAACAATTAGAATTCTTTTATCGAGAAGACAATTACTTATAAATAGATGAATCCAGCACAAGGATAGATAAACCAACTGCCAGTTCTCTCTCATAACAGTGTTCTTTTACATTTCTGGGTAATAAACCAAGTGATTCAAAGTTTGATTTTCGATATATACTATAAACCCTGATCAACAAAACAACTTTAAAGTCAACTACTATTATCATGGAAATGGATTTGTTAACTCATTACAATCTATCTTTTTCAACAAGAGTGAATACTATTTTAAGGACAATATGTACC
This sequence comes from Platanus orientalis, assembly GCA_025762735.1. Taxonomy (NCBI): domain Eukaryota; kingdom Viridiplantae; phylum Streptophyta; class Magnoliopsida; order Proteales; family Platanaceae; genus Platanus; species Platanus orientalis. The sequence goes on from JAOXJP010069397.1 coordinate 3,365, forward strand.
ACATGACTCCGGTATTATCATCTCTTCTCACTATTCAATTTTCTAATAAACAATTATTGAGTCAAGATTGATCTGCTGGGTCTCAATCTGGCTGAGAAACCATTCTCTTTGCACCTAAATGCCACAGGATATCATGGGGTTCTTAGATTATCCATTCTTGAAGAGAGAGAATGGAGATCCAACAACGTTTCCTGGGCATAAAGAGGAACTCTGTATCTGAACAACTTTTCCAATGATTTCAGACTCTTTGTCATTGATGAATTGATTAGATTCTACACCAGAAGAGTTGTAGTGGAAAATGTAGTTGGAAGGAAAGATGACTGGATCGTCAAGACTTGGACTCGCGAATCCGAATCAGACGAACAGGATGAGGTGTTTGAGACCGTGGTCCTCTGCAAATGGTCACAACAAGGTGCTGCTAAGCCCGGATCCTCTCATGCTCCCAGACTGTCCTAGGACGACATACATGTAACCCCAAAAAAAATGACAATTTGCAGGATGGTTTTGAGTGCAAGAGAAAACCCTAAGTGGCCGTGAATAGCTGCGATCTTAGGAAGCACGGACACTGACATGGGATACAGATACGATACAATATGGATACAGTGATGCGATAATTTTTGAAAAAATAGGATACGATAAGGCAGAGATACGTTCATTAATTAATATTTTTAACTAAATTTTATATTTATTTTTTGTTTGAAAATAAATAACTAGCATAAAAAAATAAAAAATATCTAAAAACATATCTAAATCTAACATGAAGGCTTGGTGGCAAGAATTGCTGGAGTATATTCTCTCACGATTGATCCATCCTTATGCCCTTTTCATTTTAATTTTATAGGATTTACCATAATACCCTCATTTTCTATGTGCCACCATGTCTGAAACGTGTGTAACAAAAACTTCCCTTTTTCTCTCTCCTGACACAGCTTGGATATGCAAACAGAGGTATCCTTGGAGTGTCCATGTCCGATACAGCAAGGTTTTACAAGTATCTGTGCTTCCTTGCTGCGATCCCAGATATTCTCATTACTTCCAAAACCAAGCCCATATGGTGATCCCATGTGCCTTCTACCACCAATCTTGAGCCTGTTGTGATGGGGATTGAACCGAATTAATCAAGTATTTACCGAAGCCTAGGTAACTCAAATCTACTATGACCATGAGAAAAAGTCTTGCACAAGTCCTGCATGCACTTGTAGTGCGACACTTACATGCAAGACTCTAAAAGCAGGAGAGGATCCCAAGTGTAAGCGAGTTCATGGCTTGGTCAAACGGCCATGTCTCAAGGCTCATGAACGTCTAAAACTCAATCCCTCTGTTATTTTCTTGTGCCCCCTTCTAGAACCTTCCACCTGTGAACTCCCTTTTCTCACTAGTGTTGGCGATGGCCTTTGTTGTACGTGAACATTTGTTCCCAACTAACAGTCAAACCCAATTGATTGTACAAGGGATCAGGGATCATAGACAAGCAAACTCTAGAATACAACCAATCTTGGACTCAACTCCTCCCTCTAGAGATGAATGAAACCCCGCACTATACTTTTGCCTATTTATGATCGGGTATTCAAAAACTTGTTTGGAAAACAAGTTCTTATACTTTTTTCCATCTATAAACTTACGAAATTCGAAAACAAGTGTTTGAGTTATTACTTGGTTATCATCTTTTCAAGTCAAGAAGACAAGGAATCCACCCACAATTCCAAGTATCTATTCCTCAAAGAAATCTATTGATCTTCTAGATTTGATCTAGGAACCAAACTGTTCTCTCTTAGGGAAAACATGTCAGTCCAAGCATGGATTCTAACGGTGCCACTTACTGATCCAAAAATTCAAAGAAAGAGTGTGTGATTTATGCAACTCCTTTCATGGCTGCCATCTCACATTTTAAGGAATATTCTTGAGCCTTGATCTCCACTAGCGTGGGCTGCTTCTCCCATTTTTGAAGGGTCTGATAGCTCTTCCATGGGGCTTATGAGCTCTCTTCTAACACTCTCCTCCATTCTCCATCCTCTTCTTCTCTTCTCTTTATGATCTCTAGCAACCAAACCCTAATGGTCTCTACTTAAAAGAGGAAGAAGATGAGCTTTGTCCCATTACAAATTTTTTAGTCTCTCTCAAATCAAATGCACTTATCTCAAATAGATGTATTTGATTCAAGTTTAATGTATCTTGCATGTTCCCAAGGTGGGTAGGTGGGAACTAGACCGGCCTGAGGCATATGAGCTAATAAAGGTAGCTGGCATTGACTTCTTTAAAGTCTGTGAGCAACTTATTTGTGGCATTATTCCAGCCTTCTTGTAGGTACTAAAGAGAGGTGGTCCTGCTTGTAAGGTAGAGCAGTGATGCTTCTTGTAGGATGTCAACAAGAGGCTGCTCGTTGGGTAGTTGTTGGTAAGGCCATTTGAGTCATTGAGAGCATATGATACGAGAGCTTCTTGTCGAGTATCAGCACAGTGTAGCTTTTTGTACTCAAGGCTTTCTAAGAGTAGAATTATTGCTCATAGAGTCACTACAAAAGATTTCTTTAAGAGAATCAATTTATTTTATTTTAAAACACATTCATGCAATCAATCTAATTTGCTATGAGCAGTCTATTTTTATCTCATGGGAAATAGTGCTCTCTTCATATCTTCTATGAGTAGTGTTCGTAGAAATACAATAACAACAACAGCCTTATCCCAACTATTTAGAGTTGGCTACATGCATCTTGTTCTGCCATTCTGCTCTATTTAGGACCATATCTGACATTAAATTTCAAGCTTCCATGTCAATCTATGATACTTCAACCCAAATCAATTTTGGTCTCCCTCTTTTCCTTCTGGCAATTTCAATGTACATTGTCTCACTGCTCACTTGCACAATCATTGGTCTTTATTGCACATGACCAAACCATCTTAGTCTTCCCTCATTTTATCACCTATTAGTATTACACCTAAGCTCTCGCAAATGGATTCATTCCTAATTCTATCATTTCTAGTCTTGCCACTCATCCATTTCAACATTCTTATTTCAGCCACATTCATTCTATGTACATGTTTTTTGTTGGTTGCCCAACATTCAACTCCATAAAGCATGGCTGGTCTTATAGTTGTCTTATAATTTTTCTCTTTTCAATTTTATTGGTATTCATTTATTACAACACTTCAAAAGAACATTTCCATTTCAACCATCCCACTCTAATTTTATGAGCAACATCATTTACAATATCTCATTCCTTATGCATGATTGAACCAAGATAACACAAATGGTCACTCTAGGTATCTCTTGGTTATCAATCTTAATGACTCCCTCATTTCTACTCCTATTTATGTTAAACTAGCATTCCATATATTCTATTTAAGTCTGACTTCTCATAAAACCATTTGATTCTAAGACATCCTTCCATAGTTTTAGCTTGGCATTAATCCCTTCTTCATTCTCATCAATCAACACATCATCAACAAACAACAAACACCATGACACCTTTTCCTGTATATGCCTAATCCAACTTATCTCCCTCCTTGTGCTTGATTGAACCTCCTTCTACATACACCATCACCGAAATAATTTAACTAAATTGTTTCTAGTCTTCTGACCCATTCATCTCAAGGTTTCATTCTCTTCTATATTCATTTAATACGATTGCATAGAATTTTCTCCAAATAGTATAGTTGGTCATACTATTGTGTTATAAAAACTTGCTTTAGTTTGATTGTCGAGCATTGGTGGGATATTACTTAAAAAATAAGTTTCAAATTTAGGAGTATGCCTATTTGTTTAGTTTGTAAAGTTTGTGTGTTGAAGACATAGACCTAAGGTCAAAACCTTTTAAATTTATCCAAAGAAGGTGCATTTATTATTCTTTAGGGTGCCTCTTATTTTATTTTATTTTTTATAATAAAAGAAAATTAATAAAACCAAAGGGACTCCAAGACGGGGCCACTAACAAAATTCAACAAATCTTCCAACTAGCCTGGAGGATTCAAAGGTCAACTAGAAACATTAAGGGAGAACATACCATGATTAGCAAGAAGATGCAATATTCTTTACAAACAAAGGACAAGTGTTTATATCATCTCTATGGAAAGAGATGATATTAAGACTATCACCTTCAAGAACCACTTGATTATACCATAATTCAAGGACTTTTGACAGACCTAAGTGTGCATCCATACATTCGGCTAGCTTCACAAAATCAATATTACCCGGCTCCAACCGCGAAAATGAAAAGCTTCCTTTCTCGTTCCTAGAAATGATGTCCAAACCAGCTTTGGAGTTCTATTTGAGGAAATCACCATCAAATTTCACTTTATCATCTCCCAGACTTTGAGGAGACCAAAAAGCTACCACACCCTCCACAAATGGTCATCTCAAGAGTTTTCAAAAGTCTCTTCAATCTCCTTTAGCAGCCTACAAGAATAAAAAAGAACTTTAGTAGTATCCAGATTCACCTTCTCAAAGATTTGATCATTTCGATGTTTCGAAATCATCCAACACATTATAGCAATAATAGAAATTAGATCAATCTTATCAGAATTAGAAAGCATTTTTTTGATTAAACCGAACCATAAACCAATTCACAAAAAAAAGTTATCCAAGTCTTCATTAGTCTTTAAAGATAAATACAAAGCATACCAAATTCTAAGAGAAACATCACAAGAGAGTAAGCAATGGTTACTAATTTCATAATGCATGTTACATTGGGGGCATATAGGACTCACATCAATTCTCTTTTTAATAGATTACTCTTAGTTGGTAAAGACTCTTTGCATGCTTTCCACAAAAAATGTTTAATCTTTAAGGAATGGGGTCTCCCATAATTTAATCCGTTCAGGTTAAGGTTGGGAAACTAGCCTTCGGTAACCTAATATTAGAGGAGTTGTTAGAGGAGTTGGGGCATACACCAAATGATTGGCCGGCTTAACAGAGCAGAAAAGAATCATAACCAAGTACCTAGGTACACATGGTGGTGGGTACGTATAGAATTCCAACGACTAAGGGTATCCGCCACATGATTTTGGACCTTAGATTTATGGTTGGAGATAAAGAAGAACTCCTGCAAATATGTGACCCGATTGGCATGCCAAATAGAAAGCTTGTCTTGGTTATTCATATGCTTTAGAGAATCATGATCAGAATACAAGACTAAGTCACTATGAAGTAGATGATGATGTTAATTCTTTAAAGTTTGGAACAAAGCATAGAACTCCACATCATAGGTACTATAATTCAGATTGGCTCCATTCAATTTCTCACTAAAGTGTGTAACCAGTTTCCCATTTTGACTCAGAATTGCTCCAATACCAACTTTGGAGACATCACAATGTAATTGAATGGGTGTGCAAAGTTAGGAAAAGTAGAACTAGTTCCAAAATTAACTTCTATTTAATACAAAGAAAAGCATTTTCAGCATCTTTGGACCACAAAAATTTTCCAACCTTATACAATCTGTAGTTGTTTCCATAAATGGATTTAAAGTGAGAAATGAACCAATGATAAAAGATGCTAGCGAAAACTCTACATCTCTTGAAAATTAAATAGTCATGGCCATTGCTTTATCACCTCTATTTTAGACTCATCTATAGAGATGTCATCATTTGATACAACATATCCTAGCAATAATACATGATCTATCATAAAGGAGCACTTGTTGAGGGCAACAATAAGATTTGTCCTATGTAAAATAGAAATAACATCTCAAAGATATTTAACATGTTAAGGCCAGATTTGTACTGTAAACCAAAATATCATCAAAATAACCAACCACAAAGGTATCAATTAGGGGTAGCAATTCGTGTTGGTGGGCCAAATTCATGTCATATCGAGCTAAGGGTATGCATCTATATGATTTAACACGAAAATGACCCACTAATTAATCTTGTAAAAGTAGGTAGACCCTCTTTGGCCTGAACCACAAATACAATAACCCCTAACCTGCTAATTTTGTGTCGAGTTAGTAGGTTGTGTGACTAGGGGTAGAAATTCGTGTTGGCTGGCTGTGTTAGTGTCGTGTCGAGTTAAGGGTATATGACTATATGGGTCAACCTAAACACAACCCATTTATTAATCGTGTCAAAGTGAGTCGACCTGTTTTGACCTAAAACACGATAACAATTAACCTTAACCTGTTAATTTCGTGTCAGATTTGTGTTAGGTTTGCGATTCGTGTCAAACATTTCCACCCCTGGGGCCAATTAAAGGACACAAAATCTGGTTCATGACCCTCATAAAAGTACTTGAAACATTAGATAGACCAAAAGGAATCACCAACCATTTATATACACCTTCATGCATCTTGAAAGCTATTTTTCACTAATCACCTAGACAGATTCAAATCATCCCACCCAGATTGCTCCATATCACCTACAAATTTATGCAGTGATAAAAGAAACCCCTTTTATATGGTGGTTTAGGTGCAATATCCTTAGAAGGCATGAGAACAAGTTAGGGAGTTTCCCACATAAAACCATAAGTATTTTTTGCCAATCATAGGTGACACTCCTTTCAAATTTCCAAGGTCTACCCTACAGAATATGAAAAGCATCCATATTGACAACATCACACCACACATTATCATTGTACTTAGAGATAATAGAAAAATGCACCAAACAACGTTTGAAAGCTTTTACCTTAGTACCCTTCTTAATCCATGGTAGACCATATGGATTTAGATGTGGCTTGGTGTCCAGCTTTAGCTTTTACTTTTGAATCACTTCTTCCACTACCACTCTCACAACTTTCCTGAGTCAATAACAATGTGGCACACCTTTCCCCCAATAGTGCAAGTTGAAAGGAATATGTTATTCTGAAGCCAACTATCCCCATCTATTGCCTCCGACATGAAACAAACCCTCCTTGTTACTAATGACTAGCCTTGATCACCAATTACATATTCCTCCTAAGGTAGGTCATCTTTGTTGGTGTCGAATGCAGAATCTTGCTAGAAATCACTAAATTTCTCATCATTGACATCATCGTTCTCAATAAACAAACTTTTCTCAAAACGATCACATTTTTTTTTTTTTTTGTATTTGGCTACACTATACTAGGCTCTCCATACTTGTAATATCTTAACACCAGAAGCGGAAGCTCAGTTTGGTGGATTGGTGTTGATTTACTGACAACACCTTGTTGGTCTAATTTATGAGCCATAGTTTGTTTCTAAACATTGCTTTTGCTAATGGTATTGTTACCAGACCCTCTCCGACTCATATGTTCCTTAAGGTGTAATTCTTGTTAATGTGCTTCAAAAACTAAAAATAGATTGAACAAATTCAAGGTATCTTGGAACAACTACCACAATCCTCCAATGTACCAAGACACTAGTTGCTACTCTATCTTGGGTAAAGCATTGTGAGTGACCGATTGATAGAAATCTTTGGTATACTTGTTAATTGTCTTCATTTCTTTCTTCAAGTTTTGAAATTGTTGGTATAACACCCTTGTATAAATTATGAGATAAAAAGGCTTCACGCATATGCTTCTTGAGCTTTTTCCGCAATTCTAGCTTTGACTTGTAACATTGGGATTAGGTAAGCTTGGTCTGTTGCCACCAAGAGACATCTTTCCCATGAAACCTCATCACCACCAACTAGACACACTTACTATTAGGCACCTCCTCACTAGTAATGAGAAAATCAAAGAGCTATTCCAACTATAAAAATCCATGGAATTTGGGATCTCAAATTTTCACCCAGACTCCCATCACCTAGAATCACTTTCATCTATGGAGTTTCCAACCACTAGCCTCCTCCTCCTTGGTCCATATTCAGTGAAGGGGTTATCTAGATCATTCTCAGCATCCTCCTCCACAAAACATGGATTTAGTGGTTGATTATGTTATTAAAGTAAGGTGGCCATCTATTGGGTCAACATATCCAATTGTGCCTCGAGACAATGATCTAATCATGCTACATCAGCACACTCGTGCAATTCATGTAGTGGAACTTCACAAGCACCCGCACATCTCCTTAGTAGCATGGTATAGGAATAATGCTAGCTTTGATACCAATTATTGCAAGGAGCAATTAAGGACAAATCTGGCTAAGATTGAACACAACCTTCCAACAAACCTATTGATTTTCACAAGAGAAAATAACAAGAACTATAGGACTTTGATTATCATAAGAGAACACACAAGAACTCAGGTAGAGAAAATTCTCAATAACTCATAATTTCATTAACTAGCTTCCTTTCGATTATGATTATGAACTTATAGATCAAAGGCCTAAAACATTAAAAATAGAAACATCCAAAATAGATTTGAATTGCTACTACATTCGTAATTGCTAGAAAAGAGAAAATTACCATAAATGGAAATTTCCTGATTCAACTCAAAGCCACCCTATTATTCTTAAAATATTTCATAAATATATTCCTCTAAATATTCACATTGAAGATCCCCAAATATGTGAAAATCAAAAGTTTCCCAAAGTAGCAAAATTTAACAAAAAATGAGTGTTTGAGGTACTTAAACTTCAAAATCGAACATTGGGATTAAAAGTTATGACTATTTAAACTTTAAGGGGGATTTTAACTTCTTATGATCAAAATACTCCATGAATCAATTTATAAGTTGCTACACTACATCAGCATTGGTATAATAAGGTGCCATAGCCTCATGTTATATTTCTATGTACATTTTTTTTCCATTTTAGTGGGAAGATGAAGACCACGACCAATACTCAATATGTGGTTCATATAGAAACCACCCAAGATTGTAACAACACTACAACTAAGGATCGATATTGGTTTTGCTTCAATCTCTTAGCCTTGTTCATACATGTGATTATGGTATTTATTTGTTTCTATAATTTATTAGCGGGTAACTCGAACAAGTATTTTATGGAAAAAAAATGATGGTTTTTTTTTATTATTTTGACATGTTTGTGATTGCTTGTTTGTTTGTTTATTTATTTATTGATAGGCATTGAGAGGTGGCCTGGAGAACAAATACATAGCCATAATTACCGCACTCCTGAGCCATTTCGAGACCAGGTGTGTGAATACTCAATTCATGGGTGTCATTTATTCCAGCCACATTGGGTTAAATGCATCTTACTTAAATGTGGTAATGCCAGCAAGTTAAGATTCGTTCGATTTGTTGAAACTGTTATAGAGCTATTTGTACTATTTTCTGGTTTTCCATTTTAGATCTATGATAAGCTTAGTAATAACTCAAATGAAAAAAACATACCATTGCACTGCAAGGTATCTCAACTAAAGAATTAGAAAAAAAAAATTAAAAGGAAAAAAACTTGGATAAAATCTGAAATCACAAACTTGCACATAACAATCTACCAAACAATTTTTTTTGCTTTTGCTTTTGCTTTTGTTTTTGTTGTATTGACACAGGTGGACCCATTGCAAGTGTGGAACCAAGGCAAAGAGACTAAACTCAAGGTTGTCCCTTAGGGTTAAGGAATGTAAGCTCACACAACTCCAATAATTGGAGCCCATTCCTATATTTGGAAAAAGATATAGAAAAGTCATAGAAGAAGAAGATAAAATCATTGAAGGAAGCCAAAGAGATGAAGCTCTTGGGTTGAAAATTTTCAGCCAAGAACACCCACAACTTATGGTCTTCTTACACCAAAGAAGGCCACCAATAAGAGAATACATTCATATATGTTGCAAAAGTTTCTTTACATACAAAAGACACCCCAATTATATAGAAAATGAGAGAAACTCTCCCTACAAAAACTACTAACTAAAACATTGAATGTTTTACACAAAAGACCAAAACGCAACCTTTCCCATATAGCTAGAAAAAATATAAAAAAAAACCGAAGATCATTTCCTTTGTAGCCAACTCCCTCTTCCAACAGTCTATCTATTTCCAAGATAACTAAGTCAAAAAGATTCTAGAAATGCAACAAAAAACTAGGGGCTCTTTATGACTTCACCAAACTCCACTAAAGGTGGTTGTATGGGTCAACCCATGAACCAAATCAAATCCAATGGGCCAACCACAAACCCGACTCAAAACTGACTTCTTCATCCTATTCAATTGTTCCATGTAGGCTAGCGCAACTTGGCCTACATCATATATTCACCTGCCCGGTGAATTTGTTTGTTCTTTCTCTTTGGTTTCTAGAATAAAAGCTGCCTTATCATCGAAAATAAATATATAAATAACCAAACAACATAAGTTGGCTCATTCCCACCACTATAGATTTAGAGCAGTTAGATTAAAATTGATCTGGAATAAATTCAAGAGGTGGTCACAGCTTCACTGCATTTGAATCATTAATGCCAACAAAACCAATGTGTTTGAATCACTAATGCCAATAAAATTAGAGAAATCATCATCTATCAATAATAAGGCTTTCCACAACTGTGATCACTGAAGCTATATTATTTGTTGAAGATTTAAATATTGTTGCACAAGCAGAACATGAGTTAATGATATTGGATAAAGATTCCTAAAAGGGGAAAGAGCATGTACTAGTTATAATCTTATGAATACTTTAACTTGTTGTGTAAACATTAGAAGCATTCTCGCATTAGGTGTAAGTACATAATTTTTTCTAGTTGTACAATGTAGACTAGTGACTAAACATTAAATAGAAATTTGAACCATTGTTCATTGAGTTTCACATTATTTATCATGCTGAGACATTTTTCACTATGTACATCTCTTGTTTATTTATATTTATTAGATCTACATGATTATTCATTCATGCTTTCATTTTAATTTCACAATGAATCTGTTTAGCTAGGTTAATTAAATACTGCTGCATAACTCTACTACTCAGATTGTCGTTCTGATCGGAAATGGACCTAGTGTCCGTGACATCTCCAGAGAGATCTCTAAGGTTGCCAAAGAAGTCCATCTAGCATCAAGATCCGCAGATGTCAAAGTTGGAAAGTTGATCAACCATGATAATATATGGCACCATTCCATGGTAGGTGTTCTGGTTCATGATAAACTTCTTAGGGAGGAAGCATCAGACAACTGATGATAAAAGAAAGCCTGCACTAATTCTGAATCTAGTTTTACAGATAGAGTATGTTTCTGACGATAGTAAGGTGGTCTTTCATGACGGATCCTTGGTTTATGCAGATCTCCTTTTGCACTGTACAGGGTATGACAAAGTACTTAATTTTCATTTCTTTGATCTCTAACTCCTTTCTTGTTGTTTGAATTATTTATCCATTGGTTTTACAATTTCAACTACTTATTCCTTTTTAATGTTAAGAAAGCCAAAACCTTAATGTGGAGGCTAAGTAGACTTGGTGAGCTTTAAAGCAAGCAGCCATACCACTTAATTTAAGTGCAGTGTTTTTCTCTATCTCAATTTCCATAATGGGTGCAGGTACAAATATCATTTCTCATTTCTTGAAACAAATGGAATTATTAGTGCTGACGACAACCGTGTTGGACCCCTGTATAAGCATGTTTTTCCGCCTCGCTTGGCTCCTTCTGTGTCTTTCGTGGGATTAGCTTCAAAGGTTGGTTGATATAATGATAAGAAGCTTTTAATGGATTTGAAAAGAAAGGGAGCAAATGTTCTACTCCATGCTCCCAGACACAGGCTGGGGTCTATAGGATTAAAACGATAAAACAGTTTTCAAAATAATCATGTGCCAGCCTTTTGACTGGGAGTAGAAATTTTTTTGGGTGTAGACCATTTTCTCCCGAAAAGAAACACAAGATCAATTATGAAATATAGCACGAGTCCATACACAAATTTTCTGAGTATCTCAAACATGGCTTCTAACTCGGGATTGGGCCAGCAGACCAAAGGCTTAAATGACCAAATTGGCCAACCCCGATCTAGATCGGGCTATCCGGATTGACATCAGCCAGCCAGGTATAATAGTGTGTGGTACATGGACAGTGAGGTCCCCAACATTCAGATCGATAAGGAAAAATTGATGAAGGTTAGAAAACAAATTGGTGCAACGGACCAATCTCAATGACATAACTCTAGCGAATGTGATTGTAGGCGCCAATTGCCTTAATCTCCATTGCTGTTCTTAGTTGGCCTACAGTCAAAGTGGACACCTCATTTAAGCAGGGGGCTATATAGGGTCTAAGCATGGTGACAAGGGGATTAACCTTCATTGGACAAGGAACTTACAAAATTTTATTCATGCCAAAAATACCTTACACCCTTGGCTTGAGATCGAGTAACATTGCCTATCTTGTCAACTCCTTTTGGGGAACTTATGACTGTTGATACTTTCTTTATAAAATGACTTTCCATGCCAAATGAATATGTGCAGGTCATATTAAGAGACATATATGGGTTGTAATAGTTTTTTTCTCATCTTGCACAAATCAGCGAAACCTAGAGCTAAAAATACCTAATACCAGTTTCATTTAGGACGTTTACTTTTATTATGTTTTACAGTGACTCTCTCTCTCTCTCTCTGTTAGGATCGTTTTACTTTCTTCATTTCGGAAGAAAATGGGATACAATAAAATCAACAAGCAAAATAAAAACAAAAATCACATACAATACAAGATTTATGTGGAAAACCCCAATTTTGGGAAAAAACCACAGAGCCACAACAAAAACTTTCACTATCTAGAAAAACTTGTCAAAGACAATTTAAAATTTTGGAATCTCTCCCCCTTCACACGCAACCCTAGGACGAAACATATAAATACCCCAAAAACCCTAATACATATGAAGATGTGGTTTGGATGTGATCTGATACATAAAAACATAAAAATGTCCATATTTGGATTTTTCCTTCGGGTTGTATCCGGGTCAGATTTTAGGTTGAAAAATCCTGATGCTAACCCAAATCAAACTTCACACATTACACTCTCTAGCAGTCCAAAATGAATTCTCATTATTAAATCTCATTATTTTCTCTCTCAACAACCGCAGTTGAACAACTGATAACTCTGGCTTAGGCTTTTACATGGATCTTACTAATTAAACTAGAACTCTGGTCATCATTCTGGTATCCTCCAATGTTTCTATAATTCTTGATAAAACATTCACCATAATTTTCTTCTTACAGTATTATACATTCTTAAAATTTGTCAAAGAAATCAGTATACTTGATTGTCATTTTCATGACATTATTATTATTATTATTTTTCTGTTAATACTCCTTAGATCCTGTTCAACAAACACAATATTTCTTTGCCTCAAGTTGTTTTCATAATTAAGAACAAATTTCTCTCATTCCCTTAATCAGGTTCTCTCCTTTGTAACATTTGAGCTACAGTCCAAGTGGATAGCACAAGTGTTATCCGGCAAGGTGTTACTGCCATCAGAGGAGGAGGTGATGGTCTCGGTCGAAGATTTCTACCAGTATATGCATGAGATTGGGAGGCCCAAGCACTACACCCATGTGTTTAACCATAACCAGGATAAGGTTTCAAACCTATTTTCTTTGACCTCTTATCCAAATTGCGTTCTGACAAATATTAAAATATCAGTATTTGGGCATGTTGTTCAATTCAGCTTGGCATCATCTCATACAATATAAATATATTGGAGAGAATGGTAATATCAAATAATTCAAGTAAATAATTAATTTAGTTTATGTTCATATAACACACACACAATTGGAAGATGCATGTAATAATTAGCTTTTTCACATTTCCTATCAAAGTTGATCTTTTAATCCATAGATGTGGTCATATATACCTATTGCTTACTTGACTTTCTTTGTAATGTTGTGGCAGTTTGATTACAAAAACTGGCTTGCTGCTGAGGTGGGATTGCCACCCATAGAGGAGTGGGTGGAGCAGATGTTTGTAGCAACTATCATGCTTATGTCGTATAACCCTGATGGTTTCCGAGACCACTGGGACGAAGACATCTGGATTCAGCAATATCAGTCCTCCATACATAGGTTACTTTGATTCTTTGAAGATTTGATGTTTCAAAGTTGATTTTTGAAGGACTAATGGATTGCGCTGGCACTTTGTCCAGTAAAATGATATTGTGGAAATCAAATCTAATATATATATATATATATATATATAGCCACACGTGGGCATATTCTCATTCTTTCTAATTTTTTACAAAAAACACAATTTTACACATTCATGTCTCTTTCGGAAACTCTTCATCTATCCTCCCTCTTCATTTTCTAAACATTGTGTTAGGAAATTACTTCAAATTCAACCCGAAATGCAATCTGGAGAAAATTTTGAATGTAACACGACCCGAATCCACAGGCAATTTAGTGGGCTAAGTTTGGATCCATGATTTGGAAATAACCCATCCTGAACCCGTTTCTCATAACAGAGAGACCAACAAGTTCAGAGTGTATCATCAACCCTCTTACCAATTCACATCACCTTTAATATAAATAATTATTTTTTCATAATTATCCATTTAAGTCACATCCATTTAAATCCATTTGAACCAATCACAATGTAGCAGAATAATAATAAAAAACATAATCCAAGGTAAGTGTAGCAAAAATAATAATGTGACATCAGTACCAAATATACTAATAACCAAAGTAGGAACCTCAACATGCCCACAATAATAATCTCACCCATGAAGGGCACATCCCAAATTAGCAAAAGTATATTTCTTTTTCAATAATAAAATAAAAACTAAATGTAAAATTAAGATGTAATTTTGGATTAGCTATCCTAACTCCAAAGCACGATTCAACTTGAACGCCAAATCATTTATAGGTGGTACCAATTGGGATAAGTTTGATGGGCTTAGCAGGAGGGTGTGTAGTTTATACAATACAAAAAGGACAACAAAAACAGATATAACAATAGATAGAGTGGTCTAAAGTAGAGGAAGAAAATAGAGTACATAAGTGCATGCATCAACAATAATATGCATGTATCTTTACTAGAATCAAGTATGCTCATGCTCCAAAATAACTACAAAGATCCAAACTAAGACAGTCTAAACCATACATATACTAAAGCTAAGTGTCTTATGTCATGTACCAACTACCATGTACTAAATGCATGTAGAGTAAGAAAGTATATTACATGTCATGTGTCAAACCCACAATGATCCAAATACCAAATTGTCATCAAATACCAACGAACCTATAAAAGTTACTAATAAAGCCAAATCCGAGTCCAAAACCTTATAACCCATGTAGGGTTTTCGACAATACTAAAACTATATGTACATTAATCAAATTCTTACACATGTAGGAAATCACCTCCCAACTATCCATACACTTGAGACAACACCTCCCAAACCGAATCCTCTAGTGAGATACCATATTCTATTCCACATATCAATAAGTGAAAAATGGCCTTCGAACACATATTCTCAAATAGAATAACCTCTTCCACTTGAATGTAACATGGGATAACACCTTCCTGAACATATACATATAAAAAGGAATAACTCCTAGTCTTTTCTAAGTAGAATAACTCCTTCTTTTGTGTTCTTATCACCTAACAATGGATGAACACACACTTTCTTCTTACCCAAGTAGGACATCCCTCCCAAGATATCTACCTTCTTCATAACACATGAATCTAACCAAGATTTAGCTCACATAACCATGTAGAACACAACCCCCATAATGGCTTTAAAGCCAATTCTCTCAAAAGGGTTCATCAAATATCACATAAATCTAAACAAAGCTCCCAAACACACATTCATGTAATATTGACTAATTTTTTGCCCATTCAGGATATATACTAATACTTCCATATATCTACGTCATATTTTGGAGACAAATCGGGAAATGCAATATCATATGCTTGACCTAAGTCTAAAGAAATATGGGATATTCATGGAGGTAAGATCTTATCATGTCAAATGCCATTCATGATAAAAACTAAATGGTTCAATTATTCTAAAACTCATGTGAAAGCCCAATTAAAATGTTTTTTGAAAATACCAAAATAAATCACACTAGAGTAACATGCTCATGCCACCAAACATTTCTAATGAATGCAAAATCCAAAGTATTTACACATGAATTCTAAGATCTTAACATAGGAATCTATAAAATATCACAATTTGCTAAAAGCCAACATGTATTTAAAGGAATTTATCAAAGAAAACAATAATCTTATGTAAGGAATCTAAAAGCATCCAACAAACATGTAAATAGTAAGGGAAAATAATAAGAGACATTTTATCAAACATGTAGAGTGCAAGAATTAAGGAGATTAAGAGGAAATCAAAAGAAAAACCCAATCTTCACCACAAGGATCATTTCAATCCCTATAACCCATGTAAATCAAGCTCTTAACCTTCTTCACATATATTAGAGACCATCTAAACCATTCTACAAAGCTCCATTTACAATAACATAACTCCGTAACTCAAGAACATCATGGAAACCAATAAGAAAATACTAACATGCTTACACCAAGGAAACATGATCCATCTATAAGAAATCAACATTCTCAAAAGGAAATAGAGATGAATCCACAAAAACATAACTCATAAACATCAAATCTATGATCCTAGGAAATGAAAGTGAGCATAAAATGCATATCCACTTACATAATCTATGAAACCAAGATCCTACATAAGAAAATAATCATGTTAATAAATAATAGGTGTAAATCCACCACATCCAAGATCATTTTACATAAATCTAAGATCCTAGGAATGGAAAAGTGTACATAAACAACATTTCCACTCACCCAATATTTCTAATCTTGGTTTTGAAGGGGGTCCTCGACCAAAAACCCTTTTCTTTTGTCCAAATCTCCTTTTTCTATAAGCAAACAAGGTATTTTATAGTTGAAATATATAAACTAAAGTTAGAAAATAAAAATTCATACTCATTTATGCTAGATCTAGGAAGAAAAACACTTATTCTAGCATATTTTCAAAGTTGATTATAAAACTTATCAAATGGGGAAGAACTCTCTCTTCTTCTCCTAAGCTTCTTTAATCCCTCTAACATTTACGTTTTTATTATAAATGACCTAAATGAGGGTTAGAAGAGTTATAACTCATCTAAAACGAGATCCCACATATATGGGGGTCCAATGAGTGAAAGCCACATAAAAAAATGGGATAAAATATAATTTTTCAAAACATTCAATAATTTCCAATCATGATCGATCACGAGATCTATGATCAATCACACTCATGATTGATCATAAGATCCGTGATCAATCACGTTCATGATCCTTTGTGCGATCGATCATGACCACTCTGAGAAACACCTGATAGTCGTGATCCTTCTTGCATGATCTATCACAAGAGAAGGATCATGCTCATGATCCTTCTCATGATTCTCAAGATGGATCACACTTCTTTCAAAAAGTTTAGCACTGATCCTTCATGGAAAAATGAGCATAACTCTTTGTAAAAAAAACTCCAAATTATGCGTCATTTGAGGCATTGAAAAGTATACTTAAAGACCTTTCCAATAATGTATAGTGCATACTCTAATTGTCTCGGAATTGGTACAAGTTTATCCGTGAAGTTACCCCAATTATGCACTTAGGCAAATTTTAGAACTTGACAAGTTCATGGTCTAACTTGGGTTATAAACTTCTAACTTAGTCTAAAGATCCACTCGATAGTCTATCTAAGACATGTGAAATGAAAATTTTTCCCTTATAAGGCCACATTACATTTTTACTCCTTATGAGTCTTGTAGCATGTTATAGAAAGACCCATTTTAGGCTAACCAATTTTCGACCTGATTCGAGGTCCAACCCGACCTGTGTGTTGAATAGAGTTTTTCATTGGGTTTATAATTTGGTTTCTTGGAATTCATGCCACTGCATAGTTCATTATTGTAATTCTATTTTTCATTCATAATGAAATCTCACTCGCCATTTTTGCTAGCAACATAAGCTTTAAGTTGAACCACATAAATCATTTATGTTCTTTGTGTGGTTGTTGTTTTCACTATTTTCTTTCTTCTATTTTATTGCATACAAACTCTAAATCTAGGGATTTTATGAAACAAATTGGTATTAGAGCCCTAAATTATTTGTTTGGGGTTTATTTTGACATAGCAGAAAAGTATGAAGTTGAGAAGTAAAATGGGCAAAATAACTTTAGTCTGTAGCACATGAGGATGCATGCTCTATTGATTTAACATAGACTATACAAAGCATTGGTAGGGAAGAATTTTTTATGACGATGATGGAAGATGATAAAGATGAACTCAACATCAAGGTACTCAACACGATTTAGTTGTGCTTAGCTAATGAGGTGCTACAAGAGGTTACAGATAAAGTTACTATGGCTAGGTTTTGGCCTAGGATAGAGAGCATGTACATTACCAAGTCTCTTGTGAATAGGTTGTATTTGAAATAACTCCTCTATAATTGAAGGATGAGAGAAGATGTCTCTTAAAACCTACCTTAATGAATTTAATAAAACCATTATGTATTTGAATAATAGTGATGTCAAAGTTGATCATAAAGATCAAGTTATTGTTATTATTATTATATGCTCTTTACCTCCATTATATGAACATTTCATTACTACCTTACTCTATGAAAATGATACCATCTCTATGGATGATGTTAAGGCATCCTTGCACTCTAGAAAGTTAAAGAAGGTGTCTGGAGAAGAGGGTGAGGATAAAAATGAAGATCTAGTTGGAAGATGAAGAGTGAAGGAGAAGTGTTAAGGAAATGATAAAGGTCAATCTAGATTGAAGTCTAAATCAAAAAGGGTAAATGCTATTACTATCACAAGTTATGGTCCTTAATTGAGATTATCTAAAGCTATAAGAGAATAAGAAAAATGAAGTTGTTGGCGTTGTAGAAGAAAATTGTGATGGTTTGAAAATGTTCTTTCAGTGAATCATTGTAATGTATGCATAGATGATGAGTGGATTCTGAACTTGGGTTGCTCCTATCACATGTTCCAAAGCCGGGATTGGTTAACGACCTATAAGGTAGTGAATGATGGTATAATTTTGATGGGAAATAATATGGCTTGTAAAACTCTGGGAATTGGATCAGTTTGAATCAAGATGCATGATGAGATTATCAAGACCTTGTCTGATGTTCAACACATACTAGAACTAAAAAATAATCATTTTTTAAGTTCTCTAGACTCCAATGGTGTAGGTATACCACTGAAGGTAAAGTTTTGAGGGTGACAAAAGGTGTTTTAGTGGTGATAAGAAGATAAAAGAATGGTAACTTTTATGTTTTTTAATGAAGCACAATTTTAGGTGCAATAATAGTTTCATCCTTGACATATTCAGATGTTGATACTACCTACTTATGGTATATACGATTGGGGTAATGAGTGGTATGATAGTTTGAGCAAGCAAGGCTTGCTTTGTATTTAGAAAATGGGAAAGTTAGGCTTTTATGAGCATTGTGTGTTATAGAATCAATATAAGGCTATGTTTAGCTAGGTTGTTCATAGGACTAAGGATACAGTGGATTGTATTATCTCTAATCTTTGGAGCCCATTTCATATTATTTTAAAGGGAAGTTTTTATTTTTCTTTTATTTTCATTAATGATTACTCAATAAAGGTCAAATTATTTACTTTGAAGCATAAAGATGAAGTGTTTCTCAATTTCAAGCAGTAGAAGACCATGATTGAGAAGTAGACAGGAAAAAAGATCAAGCGACTAAGAACAAATAATGGCTTGGAGTTTTGTTCAAATGAATTTGATGGGTTCTACAAAAATGAGAAGATTATGAGGCATCGTATAATTAGAAAAATTCCCCAGTAGAATGATGTGGAAAAATGCATAGATAGGACTCTTCTTAAGAGAGCTCACTGTATACTCTCTAATGTTAGTTTGGGAAAAGTTTTGGGCTGAGACAATTTTCATAGCTTGTTACTTGGTGAATAGGTCTCCATCAACTGACATTGAGTGTAAGACTCCTAAGGAGGTATTGTCTAGTAATCCTGAACACGATTCTATCTTGAGGGTATTTACACTGATGTGAATGAATGTAAGCTCGAACCTAGAATTAATAAGTGTATTTTTTTAGGTTACACATCTGGGGTTAAGGGATATAGGTTATGGTGTCCTTATCCTAAGTCACCCATGTTTTTATTAGCAATGATCTTACTTTTGATGAATTTACCACGAAAAAGGAGATTGCTGATGTAGATAGGGATCGTGATATCAACAAGAAAGTGGAGCTAGAGTGTGATATTTTAGGGAAGGGGTAAGATGGTACTTCCATTCAGCTTAATGAGGAAGAGGTGCAATATCCTGGTGACAAGGAAGATGCACTAGATAAGCATCAGTATAGTATTGTTGTTAGAAAACAGACGAGAGAGATTCGACCACTTTCAGAGGTATAGTAGCTATGTAGAGATGGTTATGCATTAACTATGTTAGAGACTATTGAGTATCAGGAACCTTTCAAATATTGTGAAGTTGTCACAAGCATTAAGTCTACATAGTGGATTACTGTTATGAATGAGGATATTGTCTCTTTATAATAATTAGACTTAGGAGTTAATGAGATTACCTAAGAATAAAAGGATTGTTGGTTATAAATGGGTCTTTAACATAAAAGAATGAACTCCAAGAATGTAGATATAAAGTATAAGGCATAGTTGGTGGCAAAGGGAAGTAAGAGGGTGTGGATTTCAATGAAGTGCCCTACCAATTGCGAAGCATACTTGTGTTGCTTACCATTATTGTTATACTTAACTTAGGGTTAAAGCAGTTCGATGTTAAGACAACTTTCCTGCGTGGTGAGTTTGAGGAGCAGATTGACATGTATCAACTATAGGGGTTCGTTGTTTTAGGTAAAGAAGACCATGTTTTCTGCTTGAAAAAAATATTTATATAGCCTAAAACAATTGTCAAAATAGTGGCATAAGCATTTTTCCACTTTTATGCTTGGCCATAACTATTCTAGGAGTCAGTATGATAATTGTGTTTATGTCAGAAAGCTCTCAGATGGTTCTTTTGTGTACTTGTTGATATATGTTGATAATATGCTTGTTGCTACCAAGAACATGTTTGAAATCAATAGGTTAAATTCTTTGCTTCATGATGAATTTAAGATAAAAGATTTATGGACAACAAAGAAGATTTTGGGTATAGAAATTTACAAGAATAGAAAAATTAACAAAGCTGTAGTTGTCATAGAAAAATTATTTTGTGAAGATACTTGAACACTTTGGAATGTAAGATTCTAAATTTGAGTACCCCTCTTGCTAATCACTTTAAACTTTCAGTAGACTTGTCACCATAGACTAAGGAGAAGAAGTACATGTCTCCTGATTTATATGCTAGTGTAGTTAAGAGCCTAGAAGATTAGGTACAAATGAGGTTCGTACAAATAGGTGCAAACAATGCCAAGGTGTGGACACATCAACGCCAAAAAAGTGATAAGCACCCCCCAAAAAGTGTTAATCACTTTTCAATGTTAATGCATCAACACCCTAGTGTTGCTTTCACTTGTTTGTACAAAATTCATTTGTATCTAATCCCAACCAAGTTGGTAGCCTCATTCATGCTATGGTTTGCACTCATCCAAATAATTCACATATCGTTAGTGTCATGAGTAGATATATGGAACATCTAGTAGGGAAAGCACATTGGCAAGCAATGAATGGATACTTTGGAATTTGAGAGGTATTGTAAATGTTGGTTTGGTCTTTAATAAAACTAGTGGACTTGATGGTTGTATAGTTAGATTTCGAGATTTTAATTATATGAGTGATCATGATAAGAGGAGGTATCTAACAAGTTATTTCTTCACTCTCTCGGGTTGCACAATTAGTTGGAAGGAAACATTACAGGGCACGGTTTCTTTGTTTAATATTGAAGCAAAGTATATGACAATGATTGAGGTAGTGAAGGAGACTATTTGGTTGAGAGGCTTTCTTGGTGAATTGGGCCTAAAGTAGGGTTTGACTGTTGTACATTGTAACAATCAAAGTGATATACATTTAACTAAAAATCATATGTATCATGAGAGAACCAAACACATTGATGTAGATATCATTTCATTCGACAAACCATTTCATAGTATCAAATTGATGTTAGGAAGATTGGCATGACAAATAATCTAGTAGGCATGATAACCCAATGACTTCTTGTATTTAAGTTCAAGCATTACTTGAACTTGATTGGTGTTTGTAGTATTTGAGAGATACCCTTTGGGGTTTTATAAAAAAGATGGCGGGAAGAGTTTTATGTATTGTGGAGCTTGGTAGAATTCAAGCCAAGGTGGATATTTGTTAGGAAATGTCTCAAATTCAACCTGAGATTCAACTTAGATGTACAATTCAAAGAAAATTCCAAATGACCCATTTTTGGAGTAATAGTCCCCACTGGGTGTAAACCACATTCATATAAATAAAGTCAAAGTGTTCATCTTATTCCCTTTCTTCTTCTTTATTTTATGCAACTTTTTTTATTTTTTACAATTTGAGCAACTTAAGATAATCAGAGGTTTGCTATGCTAGGCAGCAGTAATTAACAAACTCTTCTTAAGAGTTTGGAGTAATAGTCCCCACTATAAAAAATAATAATAAACCAATTTATTAAATGCTTGGGTAATTTGTATACATTGAATTTCAATATACAAGACAATTGGTCTTACAAATTTCTAGCATGTCAGGTGGGACTATACTTTTCTCTCATCTTTTTTCAAGTTCCATTGTACTAATAGGTGCCCCACCTTCTCATATGTATCCCATCAAAGTTACAACTGTGGAGCCCTCTCTTGGTGCCCTGTGAGGTCACTTGGTTATATCATCATCAGCACTCAAGTCATGAGTTGAGGTTTTGGTTTCTCCACCACCCATCCATAAGGTTAAGGCTACGGTCTCCCAGCCAACGCCTAAGGTTAAGGCTACAATCTCCCAACCAAAGGTTAAGGCTACTGTCTCCCTAACACTAGCAGGGGTTGAGGTTCTTGTCTCCCCCTAGGTGGCTGTGGTTATGCCAATATCTATTAACGATAGTGCCCCCACAGCCCCCAACAAACCCATTTTGGTACCTACCAAATCAAGGGGTTATGCTGCCTAAATGGCTGTAGGCAACTTGAAGAAACAATGAGTGGTCAAACCTGGGTCATATTCTCAAGGAAAGACTATTCCAAGTGAAGAAAAATCACAAAATTGTGATTCAGACAAGGCACTAGAATTGCAATCCTTATAATTGAATCTGGTGAATGATGACGTTTCTTCCTATTTGCTAAACACAAATCTCGTGAATAGAGGCAAAATGTCTCAATTTCATAAGGAGTTACATTCGCATAAACGACCATATTCGCACACAAAGTCATTCACAAATGGGACCAAAATTCCTCATTCGCAAGCAAGGAGCATTTACACATTCCCACATTCGCCACTAAGAGTCATTTGCGAACTATGTCATTTGCAAATGAAGGTACCCATTTGTACACTTCTCATTCGTGAGCTATGGACTAGAATTCGACTTCAGTGCATATTACACTCATGGGGGTTCCTACAATGATGGAAGATAGAAAAGGAATGAAAGACATAAAGAGCCTGAAACCTAGACTTAATAAAAATCCACATGATAAAAAGAAGAAACCTAAAACAATATGTTCAATTATGAAAATCACATTTAAAAAAGAGCAAGAAATGGGTATTATCACCACCCAAACTCTTCGCGTGCTGCACAAACAACACCAAACTCAGGCTAGTGTAGAGTTTAGGAATTCAATGCTCTTAATCAGGTTCAAGCCATTAAGATGGATTGAAGATAGCAAAGCACCTAAAAAGAGAAGAGTTTTGTCTCCTAAACATAAATGGAAGAAAAATATTGCACAAAGGAAGAGGGCTAAGATCTATAAAGTCCTTCAGAACCAACAAGAAATTGTTGATATACTAATTAATGCACTTCCACCATAGGCACATCCATAGAGGATTGATTCTTCCTTGCCATCCTTGATATCCTATACTGAAGGAAGCATGGAGTATACAGTTCACATTGCAAAAGGAAGGATTTTTGCACCTAAACGAAAATCCCAAGTCGTAGTAATGGTCACCAAGGCATGATAGGGGGCTCTAGAAAATACTCCAAGTCCTTTTGGATCACAACCACAAGTCATCAACTCTACTGGTATGATGACCAGGAGCCAATTAGAAATAAGTACTAAAACACCAAGGACACCCTCAAGGGAATTGGCTACCAGTGTAAGATCCTTAGGAAACTCTCCTATTGCATTCCAAAATGAGGCCAGCCCTTGTACAACACCCAAATTTACTGTTGTAGTCAATGTTACTTTAGCATCATAAGCCTTAGAAGTAACTGGAATAGGACGGGAAGGGACCCAAGATCTGCTAGTGGACCATATAAGAAATCAAGTATTCCGAGAGGTGTGCGCCTTGGTTTGCGCACAATGGGTAAATCCTTTTTGAAAAGAGACTTAACTATCGCATAAAAATCCCATAATATTTTGGAGTCGCCACCATCCTTTTTTAAAGATGTGGATGGACATAAGTTTTGAAAATGGTTTGAAATGTCTAAATCTACACTTAAATTGATCGACTCCCAAAGATTCTTAGGTAAGTGGTTCGTTTATGAGTTAGGGAAGGGGTTAGGCATCCCACCACATCCACTTCACAGTTACCTACTTTAAACCCAGTATAGTCCAATGGTCAACTCGATTTATAATCCATTTATCTCACCCATTGCTATTTATATCATTTTATTGAGATTAAGTAGGGAATCCACATGCCATTTCTGTCAAAATTTTGGCAACATAACAACTGGAATATGAACCCCCTGGAGATGAATAGTGATCCCCATGTCTCTTTATAATCACCTAATAGTCCACACATCAAGAAACACACTCCAAATATGTCATACATCCACGACATCATCGCTGTCCACCCGTCAGCTGTGTATTCATAATCACCACTCATATTCATCACACATATATATAATTTAAGTAAAATAGACTACCAAGTTATCCCATATTTCATAAGCTAAAGAATTCCAAAAATAACTATACAATCCTCTAATCAAATGCACTAAATTACTCAACACAAGTTGAGGATCCAAAATACGTATTTTACCTACTCGCATCGCAATTGCATTGTCACTCCATAGCCAAGCCTTCCAGATATCTCCTACATATAACATGGTTTGCAGTTAACCCAATCATCTATTTTAAATAAATTAAATAAATAAGGGGGATTATGTAACCATTGAAAACAATGGAGGTTAGTAGCAAACAATGATGTCTATTTGTATAAAAGTAATCAAATAAATACATAAGAACCAAGCAATGGACTATAAAAAGAAAAAGAAGCTTCCAAAAAAAATTAAATTGAATTGATGTTCAAATCAAAAGAAAGTAAGTCTTTGTTGAATTAACATGTTGAATAAAGAATCTTATGTAAGATGGTAAAGAATGAGAGACAATCAAAGAATTGATTCATTAGCAATAGACCATTTAACCACTTAGACAAGCCCCTTCGTACAACAAAGAACCTTAATCAATAAAAGAATTTAATGAAAATGTCAATTTAGATCTTATGACAGGTAGATAATCAACTCCATAAAAAGTTATCAGCCAACAAAGAACCCGATTAAGTATTACCAGTGACTATACAAAGACCCTACCCATGATAAACCTTTAAGATGCAATTCAAGCATGGTTGAATACACACCCATCTTAATAGAGTAAATAGGGAACTTCTTGAAAGGATAAAAATAAATGAAAAGGTAAGAACCAAATGCTTGTCATAAAAAATTAAAAAAAGGGTCTTGATTGGTAGCCGTAAAAAGGATGAATAAACAATTGGTTGGAATTAATGTCAATGACCATTAGCTAAATTATCTTGATGTCAAAAGATATGAAAAGGATAAAATTTTTCATGCAACTATGAAGAACATCTAGTATGCATAACTGAAAATTTCATAAGGTGATTAAACCATGTTAAAAGCCGTTAGTTAATTTCATTAATAATCAAAATTTATCAAAAAATTTTTTAAAAAAAAGTGCAAAAGTGCAAGTAAACTTGAATGAAAAAAGTGACTTCTCATGAAAATGGATTTTTTCAAAGATATTTAAGCATAGTTGTTCTAAAAACACATATGAATATTGTTGATGAATGTTAATCCCATGAGCATATTTGGGCAAGGGTAGTGCTAGGAGTCTTGTGTATGTCTTCTGTGAAGCTCACAAGTTCGAATCATGAAACTAAGAAGGACTCAAGATAAAGGAAAAACACCTGGAAGAGGCACTCAAGGAAAGGTATAATGCATGCATATCATATCATATTTTGTGCTTAAAATGAATCTTAGACATGATTTAGGGTGCCC
>JAOXJP010069408.1:0-15360 GCA_025762735.1 Platanus orientalis
CATCTGCGGCACCCTCCCTGATGGGACACTCAGGGAGGGGAATCAAAAACCTCTAAAAAGTGAATTGATTCCCCCCCCTGAGTGTCCCATCAGGGGGGTGGCGCAGATGATATCACCCCATGGCTTGGCCATCGTTCAAGAAAACAAACGTCCTCGTATCTTCCGCAATCTTGTATCACGCCATTTCAATGCCAAAATTAAAGCTAAATGACCACCTTCTCACATCCCTATAAACAAACCCATTTGCACTCAACCTATTTTGCAGCACAGTTAAGTCATGGATCTGATGAACAAGTTCTTGAATATAGTGGCTCCTCCTATAACCCTCCTCACAATCCTCCTCTTCTTACCACCATATCTGGTTTTAAAGTTTTCCCTCTGGATCCTCAGATTCATCTTTAGTGAAAACGTGGATGGAAAGGTCGTGCTCATTACCGGCGCTTCGTCGGGCATCGGAGAGGTTCGTGAAGTTTCTGATGAAGTTTCTTACAATTTCTTATGCAGTTTCTTCGTAATGGGTTTTAATGTATTGGCTCTACTAGTGATTTTACAGCAACTTGCGTACCAGTATGCAAAGAGAAGAGCTCGTTTAGTCCTGATTGCTAGGAGGGAAAACCGTCTCAAAGAGGTTGCAGAGAGGGCTCGTGGCCTTGGTTCCCCCGATGTTCTTGTGGTCCGAGCAGACGTTTCCAAGATGGATGAGTGTAGGCGATTTGTCGATGAAGCAGTTAATCACTTCGGGCGATGTAAGTTGTGAAGAAGAAAGAAGCTTCTCTCCTTCCATATCGATTTCGTTTTCTTTCTTTTTCTTTCTTGGGTGCAGTTACTTTGGGGCTTGTGATTTATTAATTCTGGAAGTTAGTGTGCGTCGCTCTATTTGACAGTGGATCATCTGGTGAATAACGCCGGGGTCGCTTCGGTCTGCATGTTTGAAGATTCCACTGATATTAACAATTTCTTACCAGTGATGGTAATCCATCAACAAAAATCAACATGAACACTTTTTTTTTTTCTCTTCTTTAGAATTTAATTGTTATTTGGGGGGTTCCTTTTATTGGATCGAAGTGGTATTTTAATTTTGTGTTTGTTCGGATTAATTTCCACAGGATATTAACTTTTGGGGGTCAGCTTATGCCACGTATTTCGCAGTTCCTCACCTCAGAAAGAGCAAAGGAAAGATCATCGTGAACGCTTCAACTGCTGGATTGTTGCCCGTACCCAGTTCGAGCTTTTACAATGTAAGAATATTAGTTTAATCTGGGTTCCTCTGTTTTTTTGCTGTTGCGGTTGTTCGAGTAGTCTAATTCCTTTTGAATTGGGATTCGCTGCAGGCAAGCAAAGCGGCACTGATAAACTTGTACGAGACATTAAGGGTTGAACTTGGTTCGGATATCGGGATTACAATAGTGACTCCTGGGCTTATAGAGTCGGAAATAACACAGGGCAAACTCCTATCAAAGGAAGGCGTAATGGAGATGGATCAAGAGATGATGGACGGTAAATTAGGGGCGCTTCCCGTCGGGCACGCGGAGGGGTGTGCGAAGGCCATCGTGAACAGCGCATGCCGGGGAGAGAGGTACTTGATGGAGCCGTCTTGGTACAGAGTGGTGGTGTTGTGGAAGGTGTTCTGTCCCGAAGTGCTTGAATGGTGTTTCCGCTTGGGGTGCGTCAACAAGCCGGGAACTTTGCAGAGGGAAATCACCAGCAAGAATATCCTGGATGTCGCCGGGGCCAAGAGCATCGTCTACCCGACTTCCGTCCAGTCGCCTGAGCTCAAGTCCGACTGACCGACCCAGGGATTTTGAGGCATTTGAGGTTTTGGGCTGTAGTATTTGGCTAATTTGCAAAAGATTTTGCTCGCTTGACGGTTGCTAGTATGCCGTCAGGGTTCATTACAGGCAAAGTGAGAGAGTGGAGACCCCATAACCGGAAAGGATATTCTGTCCAGGATTTGGTGTTTAGGGTGGTGTTCAGGACACCAGGGGGCGTCGCATGGAATAAAATGCATATTCCATTTTCAAAATACGGATCACTCACACATTAAATTTTTTTTTTTTTTATAAAAAAACTATAAAATTTCATTACCGTCTTCTGATGATGTCTTCTTCTCTTCTGCCCAGTTCCGAGTCTTTTGATTTTCCTTCCGTTGTCTAATTTTTATCAAAAAAAATAAAGAGAGAGAGAGAGAGAGAGAGGTTAAAAGAATATATTATTAAAATAAAGTAGTTAAAAGTTGAAAATCTTGAGACTTCTATAATAAGAAAATATTTAAAAAGAGAAATAGTTGAAACTCCTGTGACTCCTATAATTCCTCGTGAATGGAAGAATATACCAGCTATCAGTTGAGATATTTTAAGACAAGCTCATAAAATTGAGCAAAAGCCTTTGAAGATGTATGTGGAAACAATTTTGGAGACAGTTTTTTTTACTAAGACTAAGAAAGAATGATGCTTCCGGATCCACAAAGATGGTCAACCAGATAAGAACAAGACCGGATTGTCTATATTTTTTACTATCGGTTTAATGGGTTGGGTTGGTTTTGGTTCAATTTAAATAAACCGTTTCTAGATAATGTTATAGTGAGATGTGGTGAGACTATATATCATTCATACCTTTGGATAAGTATACATACAAGTATATAAGAACTTAAGACAAGAATGTAAAGACAGAGAAATTAAGAAATAATTTTTATCAAATTTGATATAGGAGACAATCATACCCCTCCTCTATATATACTTATTCAAATGGTGTAAGAGAAAAGACACATCTTTAACTAGATAACCCTTAATATATGTCACACCCATAAATGTATGTAACTCATTCTTTATGTACACAACTTTTTATGAGAGAAGGAATGAGTAAAGTTGTATTGGTTGGAAACCAGCAAAACTCTTATCAAAGAGTTACTTATTCTAGGAAGACTCCTCGGGATTGTGAAGACACCGCCAAGTCTCTTCCTGGTTGTTAGCGTAATTCCATCAGTTGGACTTGAGGATGTTCCCATAGAGTCTTGAATCAACTTGTAGACTAACTTGGGATTTAATGTTTTTGTTGGAGTTCTTGTCCATATAAGTTGGTCTTCAGTTTGATAATCATTTACACATGTATCCGTCATACAACATCTACTATCCATGGATAGAAGATTTGTTTAGTCAATCCTTCTTTCCAAACTCTTGAGAGATGATCTATCAAATTACTAAAACATGAAGCATAAGAACCGGAAAAAGTTTCGGTGACCATGAAAGATTGAATTGATGGGATCCATGTTTATGGGCATTCCATTACCTACTGTCCACCAAGTCCTTTGCTTCAAAATATCTCTACAAAGTAGGATGTCATCCCAAATCTGAGATGCTGATTTTGAACCTTTTCCTAACCAAAATTGTTGATTCCTCAAGTATTTGGTCTTTAGGAGTCTTACACATATTGAAGTAGGGCTTTGCAAGAATTGTCATCCTAACTTTGTGATTAAATATTTGTTTACTGATTCAATGTCTCTAACTCCAAGTCCCCATTGCCTTTTTCTTAGAGCATGAAAAATTTTCCATGCTCTAAGATAAACATGGTGTCCTCCATCCAAAACCCCCCACCAAAAAAATCCCTTTAGAGTTTGGTGAACTTGTTGCATATTATTTTTTGAATCAATGTAGTTGACAAAAAACATTGGGATTGAGAAAAGAACTGTCTTGATGAGAACTATTCTTTCAGTAGTTATCCATTCCGCACTTGGCAACCCAACGTTTACCGTGGGCATGATAACTGGTGCACCAGAGGTGCGTCCTTCCCGGTCCTTTCATACTAGGGAAAGGTCCTCTCATTGCTCTAACTCCCACATTGGATATGGACCAGACTGTCTTACAACATTTTGAACCCAACTCACATATTGTTTTAATGAGTGAACAACCCAACCGGAAGAATTTTTTTTCATTGAAAGATTGATTATCAATTGATTTGATAATAACCAAAGGATTACTAGTAATCTGTATCGCTCTCAGTAAAGTCTATATCTATGTGGATATCAATATATCACTTGTGTCTCTATTACAACACGGCGATTATAAATAGAAATGAAATGGTTTGAATGAAATCATAAGAATATGTATGTTGTACACCCCCTTTCCCTGAGATTGTAGTTCAATCGGTCAAAGATGAGAACTAATATGCCAGCATGAGATAACATTTTAGAGTTCCATCCTTTCAGTTTGCTAGTGAATTTGTCAAGTAAAAATTGAAAGGATTCCTTTTTTGATTGATCTAGCAAGGGGTATGAGCACAATTATTTGTCATTCATGTCCATCATTTAAACCCCCAACATGAAAATTAATTCAACACTTTTTCCTACCCAATGTTTTAGCTAAAATATACTGTTGATTTATCAAAGTTGACTTGTTGTCTGAACCATCTTGCATAACAATCAAGAGCTTCCTTGATCCTAATAGCTGTGTCCCTATTTGCTTTACCAAAAAGAATGTCATCAACAAACATTAAATGCAAAAATGAGAGCGCATACCTATTTATTTGGACTCCTTAATGTAACTTTGGTCACTCCATGTCAAACAAAATTATTGAAAAAGCTTATGAATATATTTGGGGATATAGGAAAACCTTGTCGGATCCCTCTAGAAGGTCTGAAGAATCCTTCTGGAGCTTCATTGAGAATTATAGAGAATGACGTGCTTGCTACTCTTGCCATGATTAGATCAATAATTTCTAGATAGAACCCAAAGCTAATTACAGTTGATTTCAAGAAGGACCACTACACTCTATCATTTGCCATGGACATATCAATTTCCAAACAAAAGGCTCCATTTTCCTCATTGAATGGAACATTTTCTTGGCTATAATTATGTTGTCCATTATTTGTCAACCTGACACAAATTCTCTTTGAAGTGGAGAGATTAATCTACCTATGATGTGCTAGAGTTGATTTTCTATGATTTTTGCCACTATTTTGTAATTAATCATAGAGTTGGAGATTGATCTATAATCTTTCGGAACCTCAATTTTTTTTCTTTTTTGGGATCAAAGTGATGTATGTGTGATTCACATTCCTTGGGTAGCTTTTTGTTCTGAAATAGTCTTACACAATGTGTAATGTGTATCACATCCTTCTCTATCAAATCCCAACATTTATGATAAACAATGCTGGCATTCCATTTAGATCTAGCACTTTAAGAGGACTCATAGAAAATATGGCTTCTTTAATCTCTTCTACATCTGGAATTATTCTTATGTATTCATTCTCTTCTGATGTGGCAAGGTCATCCATAACTACAAAGTTTTATGGCATAGGCTGTGGATTTGATGTGAAAAAATATCATTAAAATTGTCAATAAAGCAACGTGTAATTTCAGTAGGGTCATTAGTCAATCCCTAGAATGATTCTGGATCAACTAATTATTTTATTTATTTATTTTTTTTTTTTTGGCGGTTTAACATTGTCAAATGAAAGAACCTTGTATTCCTTTCTCCCTCTCTATCTAGGATGTTTTAGAACACTACAACCAATATAATTCTGAGTAGTTCATTGTATCTATTGGTTAGAGCTATCTCCTCCTCCTAAGCTTCTTCTGATGGGGTTTCATCCTATATATAATTTATCATTTCCCTTATTTAAGTAATTTCTGCTTGTGCTGACCCAAAGTGTAATCTACTCCACTGCTTTATTTTATGTTTGTATCCGAAAATCTTCTCATCTAATTTTCCATATGGATTTGAACTCCATGTTGATGCTGATTCTTCCTTAAAGGAATCATGTGAGAGCCACATAGCTTCAAACATGAATGGAGCCCTTTTTCTTTTTCTTTTTGACTTTTCCAAATTCAACAAAATTGGGGTGTGATCGTTGTGGATGGCTAGGAGATGTAGTACCATGGCCTCTAGGAATTTAAATCTCCATTGTTTATCTTCCAATGCTCAATCCAATTTTTCCTGTATCAAAAATTGAGATCTTTTATCCGACCATGTATAAGCTAACCCTGAATATCCAAGATCTAAAAGCCCACAATTATTTATCATTGCCTTGAATTCTTTGATATAGCTATTAGGCATACCATTCTCACTTTGTTTTTTAGAGGAGGTTATTATTGCATTAAAATCTCCAATACAACACCAGGATTGTGAAAGTTGTAAACTGTTGAAGCTCTAACCACATATTTTTCTTGAATTTTCTCTTTCGGCAGCCATAAACACAGACTAGGTACCAGAATAGCAAGAGTTGAAAATCCAAGACTTTTGCTATATTATTATATTATTTGTGGACTTGGTAATAACAACATTAACTTTCCCAGTCCACATTAGCCAAATCCAACCTACATGGCCTATAGATAGAATTATACATGAGTTATTGAAGCCCAACCTAGCAATCACTTCTTTTAATGCTCATTTTATAGCTTTGTTTGAGAGATAAAAATTATGCAAGTTTAGGTTGAGCCAAGTAGTGATTTGAGAGTTCGGATTGTTGGGTCACTACCCCACCCCGACAGTTTTAGAATAACACTCTCATTTTCCTTGTGTCTATTCTGGGTTAGCTACTACCACCCTTGAGAGTAATCAATTCACTGCTAAATTATGAATCATCTATTTCCCCTTCGTTTTAAGTTTTCCTCCTGTCTGAGCTTGGTATTTAATCCTGGAACTTGTCAAGGGATTTTTTGAATCTTGTTTCTTAGGAGATTAACCCACCCCACCATCCACTCATAGAAAGACATAGCATTATCTACCCAAGTAGGAAGGGAAGGAAGTAAGGCCCTCCTTGCCCGCCTGGCTTCAGTAAAATAGATAAGACAGTGTATAGTTGATTCAGGATTAGCATTGCAAAGAGGACATAGAGGAGGCGCATAAATATCCCAACTATAGAGATTGGCCCGGATTTCCAAGGATTCCTAACAAGCCCTCCACAATAAGACTTTTAACCTTTCTTGGAACTGCAAAATTCCATTTTTTTTTCCCAAAAACCACAACGTGAAGAAGAAGATGAAGACCATACCAAATTCAATAAGGAGTTATATGCTATTTTTTACCGAGAACAGTCCTCATTTGTCAAATATCCAGATAATGTGATCCTCATCGAGAAAAGAACTTAGTGGAATTTTTCGAAATAGCCTTATATTCATTTGCTTAGATGAAGGAGGTAATGGGCTCCAGTTACTAACATTGAGCTGTTGGGGATATAAGGTTAAACACGTATGACACCGTTCCAGGGGTTTGCATAGAGATAGATAGCTTGCCAGTTGGAAGGTGGGGAATCTAAGCATCCCTTTAGATGTTGATAGATGAGCCATTACACACCATCCATAGACACCTTTTTAAGAAGAACCTGGCAACCCTGCATGATGCTTTTCCAACCCCATGATCTAATTGGTTTAAGATTAGGATCCAATAAATGATTTTTGGGAAAATAAATGGATTGCATGAGATTGGCCCAAAGAGAATCAAGATGAGATAGTATATGCCACCCTTGTTTAGCTAGTAAAGCCAACTTTGTTAAATGTAAGTCATGGAAACCCATACCTCCTTCTTGCTTAGCCCTACATAACTTGTCCCAGTGCAACCAGTGACCCTTCTTCTCAATACCAATTTATCCTCACCATGAGTTCTTTTTATCAATATTTAAGAAAAGGTCCTTCCACATAAAAAAAACACGACATTGCATAAAAATAAATAGCCGAAGCCCTAGATTTAAGGAGGGTTTCCTTACCCGTTGGAGACAAAAGCTGCTCCTTCCATCCTTGAATTCGGTCTACCACTTGTTCCTCTAAATAGGAGAAGAGTGCAAGCTTACGACTGCCAAAAGAAGGAAAGCCAAGTATTTACCCACGTGGCTGACATATCAAATTCCCAAAGTGGCAACAATCTAGACATGAGAGGGGCTAGGGGCGTTTCGAAAGAATATACTTTCAAACTTATCAAGGTTTTCCATTTGACTAGAGGCTTTATGAAAATCAATTAACAATGGTTTAATATGGTTTGCCTCCTTAGTTTTTCCTTGACAAAAAATATAACAATCATTTGCAAAGAGTAAGTGAAAAATGGGTGGACTATGATGTCGAACATGGATGCCTTGAATTGAATTTCTATTTTCCACTCATATGGCGTCCGAAAGACCTTGTGTACACAGAAGGAACATAAAAGGAGATAGATGGTCTCCTTATCAAAAATCTTAAGATGCAAGGAACTTCCTTCCTAGAGATCCATTGAAGAGAACTTGAAATTAAGTAGTTGTGATACATGCTCGAATCTAGCCCAACCATAAAGCCCATTTTGGTCATTACAAAAAACAAATATTCCCATTTGACATTATCGTAAACCTTACTCATATCCATTTTTATTGCCATAAGGTTGGCCAGCGTTTTATGGGTTTTCATATGATGGAGAATTTCATGCGTAGTGAGGATATTATTATAGGTTTGTTTGACGACAATTAAAACATTCTGGTTGAGTGAAATTAGTTCTAAAAGAACCTCCTTTAGTCAATGAGTACGAACTTTGGCAATGATCATGTATAACACATTACAGAGACTAATAAGACGGAAATGACTAAGTACTTCTAGGTTTGACCACTTCAGAATGTGCACTAGAAAGGTATGATTGGTTCTTGGAATCATCATTGGGATGGAGAAGAAATTCAATATGTATTAAGTGACCTGAGGCCCAAAAATATCTCAATATTTATGATAAAAGCTACCCTGGAACCCATCCGATACGAGTGCTTTTAAGGCTCCAATGCTAACCACAGCTTGATTAATTTCTCTAGGAGATATTTTCTAATCCAACCTGATTTTTTACTGCAAAGATAGCTGTTAAGTATGTTAGTATTTTCAATTCCATGCCAAAGGTAGATATGTTGTATAAGCTACGATTCAATGTATTTATGAGTACTTAAGAGTATTTAAAGTGTCAAGAATAAATAACCAAGTTCAAGAAACATCAAACAACATCAGAACATGAAGAAGTTCCATAAGTTGTCCAAGACAAATTTAATTAAGAGAAAAACTTTCATGGCACAAAGCATCATGCAAAAGAGCTGGAACATGTAAAGGTAGGTTGTCCAAATATGGTTAGGTGCTCAATTTCCTCATATGGACCAAGGTTGAACCTAGGATGATCAAAAGTAATTTATGACCCTACACAAAGTTTCGAACCAACCCAAGTTCAAAAAGCATAAAAAATCCAAAAAAAGTCAAAGAAGTGCTCCAATAAGTTTGAGTGCTTGAAATTGCTCAGTTTAGGCAAACTAAAAACTGCCCAAACTCGAGTGCTCAAAGAGGGCATTGGAGCGCTCGAATGGTTCCAAATTGGGAAAATTCCCAAATTCACAAGTATGCAACGACTAATTTTTTAACTGTTGGAATAGAACCGTTGGGCTCGAAAATGTACGTATTTTATACTATAAATAGGTAACTTAATTACCATTAAGACAAACTAATCATTCTCTATTGATTAAGCCATTCTTGGGAGAGTTTTCAAGATTTGCAAGAGCTTTTGTTCAAACCTATAGTCAAATCTTATATGTAAGCAAAACCACACAACTTAGGAAGCTATGTACTAGTGTATTATCATTACCAAGTTGTGTTAGGAGAGGAAATACTCAATCATTGAATCTTAGAGAGCTTGCACTAAGGCAAATCGAAATTTAGAAGCTCTCTATTATGAGTGTCCACTATAGTCATATTTGGTTAACAAAAGGCATGAGTACTACAAGCCAATTCTCTACTACAATTAAAACTGGATCAATGTCCATTGGAGCCACTGGACTAGAGCACTTGCTAGAGCCACCAAATGCATAGTTTCTTTCACCAGAGCCACTAGAGGACGCTAAGTGTTCACCAGAACACAAAAAAGTAAGTTTCTTGATTTTCCTTGTGTAATGGTTAGTTGACTATTATTAAAAATCAACCGGGCTCGAAAGTGATCCTTTCAACAGTGAACGTAGGCCAATGTACCGAACCACTATATATTGGTGTTTTCTTATTGTGTGGATTGTGCATTTGTAATTGCAATAAGTCATTTGAATTGAGCAGTTGTAATTAAATTTAATAACTCAAGTAAAACAACCAATTTTAGGCCAACTCTAAAGTGGAACTAGTTTCCCTATATCCGCTCTATTATAGACAACTATAAGTAACAACGGAGTCTTGCGCTAATTAGAATTTTCTTATTAATTTGCCTCGGTTATAATATTGTGTAGACTTAAGTAAATTAAGGAGGATTAAGTAAAAAAACTAAGAATTTAAATAGGAACAAAATTGGATTTACTTGCTTATAATTCCACTGCACTTTAAGTAAATCAAAAGAGAGTCAAATTATTAAAGAAGTTTTAGAAATCCTATTCACCCTCCACTAAGATTATTGGACCTAGAATTTCAATAACGACCCGGTAATGTAGTTAGTGGATGTTTAAATATCCACAACTGAGGGATTAGAAGATGTGAAAATGTTGGTAAAAAAAGTCGTTGAGAATATTCATGATCTCCCAAGGACTCTTGCTCCACCCTCTTTGTTCATTACATAGGCTGGAAATTCTATTCCTTGCCTGACAGATCATTGTTGATAGGTAAAAAATCTATAATTCCTATCTCCAAACTGAAGCCATTGAACACTAGTTTTTTGTGCCCACAAAATTTCTTCATCAGAAGTACTTGGTCAAGTTTTTCCTGACACTATTGGTCTCATCAAGTTGAGCTTGAGTTTGTGGTCTAGTTAAAAGGACTTGCAATTTGTCTCTTAGCTAACCTATATGGTACTGAATCCTCTCAAATTGATATTTATTCCAATGTCTAAGAGCTGAAATAAGTTGATTGAGTTTATATAAAATTGGGTGCTCATTCTGGTTATGGGAGGTTGTCTGCCATATGTTAGCGATAATTTTTTTACACTTCTCATAGGAACTTCACATCCATTTGAACCAGAATAGACAGTGACATCAAGAGTTGGGAGTAGTAAGGGACAATAAGATAGGTAGATGGTCGGGGCTGTAAGCGGAGAGGTTGACAACATGAGCATATGGAAAGCAAAATCACTAATGAGGATTGGCATGTCCTAAATTCTATCAAAAGCAAGTCCCTCTTGCTTTTAAGAATTTATATTATGATGGAAAGTTATTCCATAGTTCATCAATTTTCATCTATTTTTCTCACAATTTTTCTTTCATTTTTCCTGTTATTATTATTATTATTATTCAACTCTTAAACGAGGACAAATAGTTTTACCTCCAAAACAAACAAAAAAAATTAAGGGACAAACTAGGAAAACATTTAAAACTTCACCATTGGTATAAAAAAATCAATTTAAATAAAACTTGTTGCTTGATTTATCTGAAGAACTTGTGGTATGATCGAATTGAAGACATCCTCATTGTTCAATATGAGTTCTCTCTATAGTTGCTTGATGGATCAAAATTCTCTCATTTGGTGCTTGATATAATTACTTTTGTCACTAATTAAACTTTGCTTTGATAGAACTATCCATTTATAACTGTGATCACATGAACTATCAAGAGAAAGGATAAAATGCCACAACAGGGATAACAAATAATGGTGGGTATAAAAATGACACGAGAATTGAAGAGTTTGGATGATAAAATTATGGGAAATCAATTGCAACTATAGATCAACATGTTTATCATCCCCAAAAAAGCTAGAGATCATTATGTCATTTACAAAGCAAATTAGCAATGTAGGGTATTAGATGATATAGAAGTAATTAGAATTAATAATAATGAAACTAAGAATGGTCGAAAGAATTAGAGAAATCAAGAATAGGGTGTTGCACAAAAATTTATGATTAAAACTAGAAAATCGATTTTAAATATGGAGATAATAAAAAGTTCATCAAATATATATATATATATATGTGTGTGTGTGTGTGTGTGTGTGTGTGTTAAAACAAAATAGAAGAACAAAGGAAATGATCAATTCAATGCAATCAATACCGTTGGGATTCTAGAAATTAGCACCTAGAGAAACCATGCATTGGAATTCAAGGATTAAGAATAATGGAGCTACGGGCAAACATAACTTAAACAAGTTAATAAAAATATCAAAACAGATTTTCAATGAATAAAATTCAGCAAGTAATCCATAGTTGTAGGGGGTGTGATTGAGATAGAAACAATAAGATACTGAAATAATAATAAAGAAATAAAAAGGCAGAAAATGTGGTTGAGATATTAGAAAATTAGTTATATGAATTTATGAGATAAACATAAAAAAAAAAAAAAAAAATTTGTTTAAAATCTCCAATAGGTATTCCTGAAGGGACCATAAATGCTCCGCAACTCCCCCCACTGCGACACACGAGGGCCGAGGCAGATGGGAATCAATTCACTTTTGGAGTATTATGTAATAAAATATAGGAATAGGATTTACTTTATTTTATTAAATTATAGTTAAATCAAGTAAGATAAAATTTGATTGGTTTGTATCTTTGTGATTGTAGTGATCTATTTAAACGACTTACCTAGGAACCAATCCATATTCTGGGGTGACTGCTCTGCGACAAATGGTGGCACAATTGGGCCATCACGTCCTCGTATCTTCTGCAATCTTGTGCCATGACGTTTCCATGAAAAAATAAAATAAAAAAGAAGTCCATCAAAAAATAATAAAAATAAATAAATGACCACCTTCTCTAGTCTAATCCCTATAAACAAACGCATTTGCTTTTACTTTTTTTTCAGCACAGTTAAGTTATGGATCTGATAAACAAGTTCATGAATATAGTGGCTCCTCCTATAACCATCATCACAATCCTCTTCCTCTTACCACCATATCTGGTTTTAAAGTTTTCCCTTTCTATCCTCAGATTCATCTTTAGCGAAAACGTGGATGGAAAGGTTGTGCTCATTACCGGCGCTTCATCGGGCATCGGAGAGGTTTGAACGAATCTGAATTCTCTCTAAATTTCTTATAATTTCTCATGGAGCTTCTTCGTAATGGGTTTTAATGTATTGGCTCTACTAGTGATTTTACAGCAACTTGCATACCAGTATGCAAAGAGAAGAGCTTGTTTAGTCCTGGTTGCTAGGAGGGAAAACCGTCTTAAAGAGGTTGCAAAGAGGGCTCGTGGCCTTGGTTCCCCCGGAGTTCTTGTGGTCCCAGCAAACGTTTCCAAGATAGATGAGTGTAGGCGATTTGTCGATGAAGCGATTAATCACTTCGGGCGATGTAAGTTGTGAAGAAGGAAAGAAGCTTCTTTCCTTCCGTATCGATTTTGTTTTCTTTTTTGGGTGCAGTTACTTTGGGGCTTGTGATTTATTAATTCTGGAAGTAAGTGTGCGTAGCTCTATTTGACAGTGGATCATCTAGTTAATAACGCCGGGGTCGCTTTGCTCTGCATGTTTGAAGATTGCACTGATATTAAAAATTTCTCACCAGTGATGGTAATCCATCAACAATCAACATAAATTAAATTATTATCTGGGTTCCCTTTATGGATCGAAATAGGAAACCAAATTTTCTTATTTTAATTTTGTGTTTGGCCGCATTTCTTCCTGAGGATATAAACTTTTGGGGATCAATTTATACCACGCATTTCGCAGTTCCTCACCTGAGAAAGAGCAAAGGAAAGATCATTGTGAACGCTTCAACTGCTGGATTGTTGCCCGTACCCCGAATGATCTTTTACAGTGTAAAAACATCATATAATAATCTAATGGCCGTCAATATTTAATCCGGTTATCTGGGTTCCTCTGTTTTTGTTGTTGTTCTAATTTAATTTGGATGGAAATGGAATTCATCACTGCAAGCAAGTAAAGCGGCACTGATAAACTTCTACGAGACGTTGAGAGTTGAATTTGGTGGGGACATCGGGATTACAATAGTGACTTCTAGGTTTATAGAGTCGGAAATAACACAGGGCAAACACCTATCAAAGGAAGGCGTAATGGAGGTGGATCAAGAGAAGATCGACGTTCAAGTAGGGGCGTTCCCCGTCGGGAACGGGGAGGGGTGTGCTAAGGTCATCGTGAATAGCGCATGCCGGGGAGAGAGGTACCTGACAGAACCGTCGTGGTATAGAGTGTTGTTCTTGTGGAAGATGTTCTGTCCCGAAGTGCTTGAGTGGTGTTTCCGCTTGATGTGGGTCACCAAGCCGGGAACTTCGCAGAGGGAAATCATCGGCAAGAATATCCTTGACGTTACCGGGGCCAAGAGCTTCGTCTACACGAATTCCGTCCAGTCGCCTGAGCTCAAGTCAGATTGACTGATTGACCGACTGACCCAGGGAGTGAGGCAATTGAGGTTGTGAGCTATGGGTATTTCGTACATATGGGATATATAAATAAAGTGAGTTTCATATATGTGTAACTTGTATTTGTGTGATTTGTAAATGATTTTGATCACCTTGCTGTGATGGGCTTTCATTAGAAACAAAGTGAAAGAGTGGACACCGGCAAACGGCAAACGGCAAACGATGCCATGTCCGAATAAAAACAAACCCCTATCAATCTCATCGTGTGACTTGCCAATCTCCTTCCTCTCCATCTTTACGACTCTCTTCCAAATCCGCGATGGATGACGGCCGTGGAAACGCGATGACGGGCCGGCGACTCTCTCACTATAGCTGGTCATCAAAGACAAATTCAAAATAGTTTGCTTTGCCTAATTTGTAAGGTGCTTGCTAGCCTGATCGTCGATGTTACGGCTTTCACCTCCCTATCTACGTTATGTCTTCTAACGTGTGATGAATGCCTTCCAAGGCATCAATGATCCATCGCGGCTTTCACCTCCCCATCCATGATTTGGTGCTACCCTCTAACAAACAGCCAAAGTCCTCTCGCATGAAGTGGGGACACATCACGTCGAAAATTGAAAATCACTTTCCCAAAAGATATAAATCATTTTTTGACATGGTGTATTCCCATTGCATGCGAGAGGACATTAGGTGTTCATTAAAAGAGAATGCTCCAAATCATGGGGGATGAGAGTGATAAATTATCAAAAAATAAATAATTTTTTTGATGAGGGTAGTGGAAATGGCGAGGCAGGATTTGGTAGGACTGGTAATAGTGAGCATAAGGTAGGACTGACATTAGGGGCACACACATCAGCCCCAAAAAAGTGATTTACATTTTTTGGGGAATGCTTTTTACTTTTTGGTGTTGATGTGTCAGTTCTACCTTAAACTGACTTTTATCAGTCCTACCAAATCCTTAGGGGGAAATGGCTATATTACCAAGGCCGGATACGGAAACTACGATGATATGATGAGGACAACTTTGTTGAAGTGGGGTCAACATAAGGTGTGGGTGGGACCCATATGTGGGGGAATATCACCTGCATCGACCCTCTTTGTGCGACGTCGTGAGACAAGATAGAGGGGAAGTATCATTTCACTTTTTGGGGGTGATGTGACAGCTCC
>JAOXJP010069419.1:0-15360 GCA_025762735.1 Platanus orientalis
AGAATGTGCTTACAAACTATAAGAAATTATTTATGACAAAGGAGATGTGGGAGAGGTTCATGATGATCTGGAACCTACTGGTGGTGTCATACACAGAAGAATATTACCTTCAACACTTGGCATTATGGAGAAACAATTTATCAT
The DNA here is from genome assembly GCA_025762735.1 of Platanus orientalis. NCBI lineage: Eukaryota > Viridiplantae > Streptophyta > Magnoliopsida > Proteales > Platanaceae > Platanus > Platanus orientalis. The sequence continues at coordinate 145 of JAOXJP010069419.1, forward strand.
ATATCCGGATGCACTTCATTACATGAGGAGTACTTGGTTGGACGGATACAAGGACAAATTTATAGCAACCTGGACAGACAGGTTCATGCATTTAGGGGTCACTACGAAGAACAAGTAACCTTTTTGTTTGGTAATCTTGCTTAAGTTTGAAACTCATTGATTAGTACATAACTATTTGTGTGCATGTCATCAAGGTTGAGAGCATGCATGCGAAGTTGAAACGACATCTTGGATCCAATCAAAGAAACTTTGAATCCTCATGGTTGAACATACACAATTTGCTTGAGCTACAGCACACAACCATCAAGACATGGTTCGAGAAATGTAAGATGGTTGTGCAATATAGCTTTAAATCTGTCGAGTTCAGAGAGCTTCGTGGTAATATATCAATTTCTACAATGGAGATTATTTTGGCCGAGATAAAGCATGTAGGTGTTGTTGGAGTTGATTCTGTTGCATGTGGATGTGTTCTTATATGTACACATGAGTTACCCAGTGCACAAGAGATAGCAGAGTATAGTAGGCAAGGGTGTCCCATTCCACTTGAGTTAGTACATGCGCATTGGCGCAAGCTTGATATGCATCCTCCCACAAGCCCAGCAAGGCATGATTTGGACTTTGCAGCAGATATGGATTTGTTTATACATCGATTCAACCAATCCAATCAGTCCATCAAAGTACAAATGCTTTAGAAGTTGCGAGAGTTAGCAACATCGGAGGTCACACATATCAGGGAACCTGAAGTTAAAAAAATACCCAAGATCGCCCACATATGAAGATAGACACATCCATGTGACGTGATCCATCTGCATTTGAGAGAATGTCATCATTATACGATAGCTACTCTCCAGCAGAAACCACCACTACCAAAGCCATCCAAGTACAGTTAGTGAGACAAACACAATAAAGGAGATCGAAGGAAAATGTAACTAATATACACATTATCGTGTAAGTGATGAAGTAATTCAATCATTATGTGGCATAACATGTTTTCTTCCTTTCTCGTAGGTTACTCGATCAAATTCATCTAGACGGTCTTCCTCACTGTATTTTATGCGCTCTTTCCTAAAAAGCATTTAGCCTTATATCAGGAGTGTTATAGATGTGGCAGCGGATGGGCATTGTGGCTTTAGGGCCATCACTGGATTGATGGGATTTTAAGAGAATAATTGGGCTCAGGTTAGGAAGAATCTGGTGCATGAATTAGACAGTCATGACCCCTGTACGAGGTAGTATATGGGTCATCCAAGAGAGTGCGGGAGATTAGATATTTATTATCCTATTTTAATGATAATACACCGTACGATTGCTGGATGACTATGCCGGAGTGTGGACATCTTATTACATCGCATTATGATGTTGTCCTATATTACTTGGGTAGGCTTCAGTGCCTCACTTTTCTCACTCAAATAAGATCCTATCCCTGCTACCGCTCGAAGGGAAATTGGCATTGGTTTCGTCAACAAAAACCACTTTGTGTAGGTGATCCTGATGTCGGGCCATCCAATCCCCCCTATAGCGACATTTTGGTATAGTTGGTATAGATATAAATATAACAACGCATCGGGTTGGGCGCTTCCATCATATAAAAGAAGGATAAAAGAGTTTAGATTAGTAGTCAGCTCGAGTGTTGCAACACAGGAGGCTATAGACTTGAGCGACGATTGATGTATTTTGAAATTTTTGGATCATGTAAAGAATAGTTATAATGACTCATGTAATTTTTTGATATGTTAATGAAATTGGAAGTTTTTTTCAATATTGTCTTCATTCATTTTCTTGTTTTTCATTTCAAAGATGCAAAAAAAAAAAGTGGCTATTTTTGTTCGGCATCTCAGGGCTGAACAGACTTAAGCCTATTCGGCACTGTGGTGCTGAACAGACTTATGTCTATTCGAAACCCTGATGCCGAATAGACTGAAGTTTATTCAGCACCATAATACCGAACAGGCTTAGTCATGTTTAGCCTTGAGATGCCAAACATGATTTACTCCAAAAAAAAAAATAAAATTGAAGTTTTTAAAAGAACTTTTTTTATACCTTGGGGGATTCCGTATCGACAAAGTGAATCTTAAAAACTTCATTCGTCTCCTAAATGACCCCAAGTTAGATCCTACACCCTCTAACCATGATTATTTTTAAAATCATCAATATGCCCCAATCACCCAAATCCATTTTGTCAAATAACTCTCATTAGAAAACCTCTCAGGAATTCTCTTCACTCATTAAATGTTCTCATAAATGCTCCCAAAAATATTCTGAAAGTGGGTTTGATCTAGGGCCTTTGATTTGGACCTATAAAATCACATCCTTACCTCCACCCTCCATCTCTTCCCCCTTACCACATGACATCCATTTAACCCTCCATCCATTTGACCAATGTAAGGGTGTGTGGCAAAGGTGCCTTCACACCCTCACATTTGAACCTCCTCTCCACCACCCATTTTCTATGGCGGGCCCTACATGCTTTATCAGCCTTTAATGTTTAAGGCCATTAATTGTAAGCGAAACATAATAAACATAGGATGTTTTGTAGTAGAACTAACACAAAGAAAACAACTGCTCATTAAATATACAATACATATATTCATATAAAGGATTACAAAATATAATAAATTACAAAATATGTAGGGGTCATCCCCTATACAATATAAAAAACACAGTAAATATCCGCATATGGGGTCATCTTTCGCACCGCACCCTCTTCCGTCTATATTTGAGTTTTAAAGGTGGGGCCTGTGAAGCACTAGGAGGAGGAATTGGGGCTTGTGGAGCAGTAGGAGGAGGTAGGTCTTGTGGAGCAGTAGGAGGAGGTGTGGCCTGTGGAGCCCTAGGAGGATGAGGTGAGGCCTGTGGAGCACTGGGAGGAGGTGGGACCTGTGGAGCAGGAGGAGCTGGGGCCTGTGGAGCACGTGTAAGAGCATCTAGGCGCTATGCAACCGATGAAGATGGGGCATGGGGATCTGGGGATGTGATGTCAATGCCATCTCGTTGAACATGCCGTAAACGACGCATCGTACTGATGAATCTATCTCTCGGTGTCTCCTCGATACCGCTATCCATAAGAGATTGAATAATCTGTAATGTATGCTCATTGCATTGAAATGAAACATACCAAAAAGTTTAGGATGAATACATTTTTAATGATTAAAAAGTAATTAATATAGACATGCAAACATCAAATGATATACCTGGTTGACAGTATCGACAGGTATGGTACCCTGCGTCGCTGGCTCAAGTGCACCTGTAGATCGATAGAGTGGATTCTGCACATGTATATGTGACACACACTGATACCACTCCATATAATCAATGGCACACTCGGAGGGGTATACGCCTGGCACAGATCTATGCATATCAGATAGCACGTGGCTCTCCCACACCTTCCAAAACTGCTCCATATATGCATATACCGGCCGATACGTGGTAGCAGACGCACCCTGAGTACCTCGAGTAGGGGCTATGGGAGCGGAGGGGATGACTTGGCACCGCCCAAACTGCAATAGGACACACATGGGGTGGTAGGGCTCCACGATCTCTAGGCACCTCAATAATCCATGAAAGTATGCAATGTCCTAGAATGCATGGTGTTCCCTACACTCGGTGTATGGTGTCCACCTCACCTGCACAAACCAAATAAAATGTACGTTAAACTAGTAAGGATTGTTATAAACTACCAACATGTATCAAGATATATATCAATAACATATTAAAAATGTTTACAAAAAATAATTAATCACCCATGCATCAATAGTCTCTCGTAGAGCCCTCAAATTGTCCTCTAAGGGTTCCCTCTCCTTGCATGGTGTCCAACGCTGCATGCGTGGCTGCTCATCATGGTACTCTATGTTACGATGTAGCTCTAAGGGACAAAAGTGTTCGTAAATCCATCCCTCGAACAACATAACATAACCTGTCAACTGTTCTACCTCAATCCGGTTGTCAATCCCGAACTGACGATAAAGATAAGCCAATGCTCAGCACCCCATGCGTATGTATGACCTTATTGAGGTTCCATAGCAGCGCAAGAAAACAAATGGGCACCCATGTACCTGTCTTGTCTGCAAACAGCGTACACCCCAAAATATACAATAAATAGCCCCTAACAGCATAGCTAATCTGAGCATCACTTTAGGAATCAGTAAACCCTAAAAATCTAAACTTCAACCACTCCATCTTCACTGTCTGACCCTGTGCCTTCTCCAACTCCTCTCGTGCCTCTTCCACCGTAACCCCTAGTGTCTCAATCAGTAGTGTCTCAGCCTTTCTGCTAAATAACCGGGTTGGCTCAACCTGGATGTGAATCCCTATCACTGGTATCCCAAGCAGAGTATAGACATCGTCAATCATGATCGTCAACTCCCCAAATGGCATGTGGAATGTGTTGGTCTCAAGGTACCAACACTGAACGAAGGCAGAGATGACCACCCGGTAACAGACCGGTATGATACATGCACTAAGGGGTATAGGCTCGACTCCCACACCAACCCCATAAATTTAGAGTTCAGGACATCTAGGTTCTCTACCTGCCACTCATCAAATTTGTCTACATAGTTAATACATTTCAGCAGGTCACGCTCTTATAAAATAAAAAAAGAAATAGTGTTTGCATAGTACACATGTATAGAATAACACAAATAAATAGCCAAATACATAAACAAAACAATTAAATACCCCTTGCCGCCAGATCAATGATGTCACATGAGTGGAATAGCTGTCCAATAAAGAGGGGTCCTCTAGAGCTCCAGCAACAATGGGGGTTAACGGCGGTTGTGACACCATTACTGGTTCCACCGCAAATATGGTCTCACCCACAACCGAGTCTATCACTGAATCCTTGATAGTGACGTGGGACACCTCTCCCCTAACTCAAGCGATGTCCTCAACCCTGTGTCATCGCGCAGATGCGATCGGTGCCACCCGTGAAGGACTGGCCGTCATATCTGTAATATGCTAAGAATCAAATGATAAAATAGTGAGTAGAAGCATTAAATAAAAAAATTATTTAAAAATTTTGAAGTATAAAAAAATTAAAATTAAAAATTTCAAGACTGTTCAACCTTAAGATGTCAAATAAGGCTAAAGGTGTTCGACATTATCATGCCGACCATGCCTTGAGATGTTCGGCATGATGATTCAAAACATCTTCAAGTATGTTCGGCATCATTGTGCCGACCGTGCCTTTATGTGTTCAGCTTGGTTTCGCCGAATGTACCGTGTGAAAACAAAACAAAAACTACAAAATTTTAAATCAAACGTTGATTTACAGCAATTTAAAGTAAAGAATTGATGTTTACACTTCTTTAAACTAATTTTTTCTAATTAATTTCTTTGGATGGTATTTTTGAAGATCTTTTTTAACAAAAAAAATAAAACTTATCTTACCTAACCGGTGGCTAACGGCGTCGTCGGTGCTCGAGATTGAAGGTAAGTTCCGATGTCATCGTCGAACCATAATTCTGTCGTCAGTGATGCTGGTGGAAGGGAAGGAATAGTTAGACTGACCGGAGAAACGAAGGAAGGTAGAGTGGGAAGGAACAGTAGCACGTTGGAGTTGCCAATATGCAAGTTGAAGAATTCAAATTGAGATGTGCATATTAAAACATAGCAGGGAGGGGTTATGAATGGATAAGGGTATAACTAGAAATTACGAAAGTGTGCTTATAAAATGTATAAAATGGTTTCAGAGCCATGTGTCATGTGTTGATTGGCGCTGACGTGATAACTATCCACCCCCAAGAGATGTACTTTTACCAAAAGTTAACAGCAAAATAACCGTACGACATTAGCTGCTTTTGTCTCGTAAGGTTTTCAAAAATTAAATGATAGGTGAAAACAGAAAATCATCATCATTAACCCTAAAATTGAGGTTGGTGAAACTTACCAAAATGCAATTACTACAGCAAAAAATTAAATGGCGTGGCACGGCAGATAGAAAGCAAAAAGGTTGAATCTCACCAAACCCAGAACCGTGGGCCGACACACAAACGACGAGCTTTTTTTAAGCTCGAATGGGGCCGCCCTCTTTTGGCCTTTACAACAGAAAATAACTCCCAAACCCCTTCATTTTCAGACTACCAAACCCACACTTTTTTCCCAGCATTCTCTCTCTTTTCATACGTTCAAACCATCCGCGAGGCTCACGGGATCAGAGGTGGAGATGGAGATTAGCAAGTTTCTGTAATTAGAGAGAGCTATATAATTCTTACAAACCCTAGAAATCCGCAGAGATGGCGTCGTCCAAGGTGATGGCGTCTTCAGGTTCGGCGAATTCGGATCTGTCACGGCAGTCATCTGTATATTCGCTGACAGTCGCAGGGCTTCAGAACGATCAGAGCAAGAATTTTGGATCGATGAACATGGACGAGCTTTTGAAGAATATGTATGGTGATAATCCGGCTGCCGGGATCAGTCAGGACGGCGGCGCCGGCGCCGGCAATGGCGGTGGGGAATTGAACGGTATGCCGGGTGTTGGCAACAAGACAGTCGAGGAAGTGTGGAAGGAGATTGCTGGTGGTAGTGCGGGAGGCGGTGGTGGCGATCGGAAAATTGAAGGTGTTGGGGAGGAAGAGTATTGTAATGATCCAGCGAATGAGGAGATGACTTTGGAGGATTTTCTGGCGAAAGCAGGAGCAGTTAGAGAGGAGGATGTGAGGATTCCACAGGCGGTGGGGACGGCGCAAGGGGGTTTTGCGCAGATGGATGGAGCAGTTGTATTGTTTGGGAATGGAGTGGAGCGAGGAGGAGGAGTAGGGAGGGGAAAGAAGCGACTGGTGGAGGAGCCAGTCGATAAGGTTGCTCAGCGGAGGCAGAAGAGGATGATCAAGAACAGAGAGTCTGCGGCTAGGTCGAGGGAACGGAAGCAGGTCAGGTTTTGCTTCTTTTCTCTTTGATTTGATTTTTGGTATCTTTTGAGTGTGATGCGTATTTTTTTTTTGGTTTCTTTGTCTCTAGGCCTACACGGTTGAGCTTGAGACTTCAGTGACACAGTTGGAAGAGGAGAATGCAAGGCTTCTGAGAGAGGAGGTACTGCAGTTTAATTTGACTTTCAGCTGTAATGCTTGCCAGAGGATGAACTCTTTGAGTTGTTTTAGCTAATGTAGTTTAAGTTGTTTAGTTAAGGTTTGATCTTTTTGAGTTTGTGAATTCGAGTTGCCCAGTAAGTCTGACATGGGGTTCATTGTCCGGTGTAAGTAATATTACTTCAATACACGTTGGTGAAATTGGGATAGACTTGGATGTGAAGAGAGAAGGAGAAAGTGTAATAAGTGCCTTTAGATTTCTGATTGATCACCCTGGTTTGGGGCTTATGTGGAAGTCCAACTTGAATTTATCCAATTCACGCTGTTCAGTCAATTTTTGGGATTGAGTGGGCGGTCTCTATTACATTTGTTAACCGCATACACGGGGTTTGATGAAATGTTGTTTCGGCAGAGCTTTCCAAAACGGTTTTAGCTCTTCAAGTGCATCTACTATTATAACATCTACTCTTATATTCAACTCAACAAAGCCTATCCCAATTACTTGGGTTTGGTTACACAAATCCTGTTCCACCATGCGACTCTATCTAAGGCCATATCTTCCATTAGATCATAATCCGCCATGTCTTTTCTCACTACTTCAACCACGTCTTCTTTCAACCTTCCCATTGTCCTTTCAGAACATTCAACTTGTACCATATAATTTCTTCTCACCTATACAACCATTGATCTTTGATTCTTTGTTGCACATGATCAGGCCTTCTCAATCGACTTTCTTGTCACCTATTGGTGTACTCCTAAGATCTTTTTTTTTTTTTTTTTTGTGAAATGGAAAAAGAAGATTCATTAAAGAAAAGAGGCAAAGAATACAAGAGGGGAACACCTGGTGGGTGAACACAAGCCACAAATGCAAACAGCAAAAAGAAAAGAAGAAGAAGACGAAAAAAATGGGCAAAGAACCAAGGAAAACAGCACAACCAAGAGAGCACAGAAAAAGCTAACTCATTTATACAACATTATCCCTTGTCCATAAAGAGTACCACTAGTTGGCGTCATAGTCCTTTCTTATCGAGCACCAATCATGGAGGGTGTTCTAGATTATGCCTTGAAGACCTTCTTGGCTAGTGACCTTCTTCTCAAACATTTTCTTGTTTCTCTCCTTCCAAACATTCCAATGGAGGGTTCCTGGAATATATTCGTAAACAGCTTTAGGAACCTCCTTTAAACCTATTAGGCGCCATCCAATGATTAAACTTTTAAGATCATGCATGAAGATCCAAGGCACTCCCATACATACAAGAACGAAACCCCACACTTTGCAAGTTATCAAACAATGAATAAACAAGTGGTCCACTGATTCTTCTCCGAATATCACAACACACATCTTTTTGTGAAATTCCACCCTCTTCTTTTTAAGTGGTCCAAAGTGAAAATTCACCAGGACAGAGTTTCAAAGAAAAAATGCCAGTTTAGAAGGAATACTTTAACAGCACACATTTTTTTAGGGAAATGGAGAACCAGATGAACTTAGAATATCCTCCTAGTTCTTGTAAATGGGCACACCACAATGCTTTTTCTCCATCCATCTGGCATTTTCTTTGTCTTTGACAATCTTGTTGAACAACTTAGTTAACCACGATAAGCCACTGTTTCCCATGTATTTCTATAGCCAACATTCTCTTTAGTCTTTTACTCATTACATTTGATTGACTCAAAACCCTTTGATTCTAAAACATCCTTCTATGTTCTAACTTCGTATTTACATTCATTGTAGTCTCATCAATCAAAACTATATCCTCACTAAACAACATACAGTGTGGGTTCTCCTCTTGTACATTTCTAGCCAAATTCATTCAAAAGCTTTTGATTTTTTCCAAACTGGCATTTCCTACTTGGTCCTCGTTTAATAATTTCTGAAAATAGCTCCACTAAGACTCTTTGATCCCCACTCTTAACGCGTATAACATGATCTAGGTCTCTATGCTTCTTTTCTTCTTTTTCTAGCAAGTTTGTGAACATCTTCTCTTGAATGCTGTCCTATCTCACCAATTGAAAGGAAAATTAACCCAAATAATGAACATGTTTGCTCAAGGACTCCTTTTCTAAAAGTGGATTAAATCTCCAAAGCATGTGTGAAATTTGTGGTGGGCAACATTTTGCACTACGGCTTGTATCACTGTAATCAATGATTCTAGTGAGGTAGGCAACTAATAACATCTGTTATTTGAAAATCTGTACATTATGGCTTATTGTGTGTTTGTTAACCATCAATTAATTGCTTAAAACCTTGCTTTGTTAGCATTGTGCACTTATGGCTATAATTTTGCCACCACTAAAAATGCACAGTATTCATTAAATGTCTTATAGATTTTTTAGTACACAAACATCTAAGAGATGCTTTAAAATCCATCATATGGAATTTTTTAGTTAAGATGAATGAGTGCATGTCATAGGGTAATTTATATTGTTAGTGTTCGGCTCTATAGTGGCTATAGAAATTGTGTAATATCTGATGTGATATATTGGGTTGCTGGGGTATGACTTAGGACATGGAAGCAGCACTTTTATGCTCATCATTTTTTCTAGCGTTTACACATTAGTTGTGACATTTTTTTAATAGATAAGTAACATTTGTCTTTCTCATCGATGTGAGAGGATCCTCTGTGGACTCCAAACATGAGGCAAAGAGAAGTATATTGAGGGTGTTGTAAATTGACTGGGTGAACTAATTTCACTGAATGCTGCCAGTGTATTTACCAACAAAAAAAAAATCCTCAAGATACTTTTTCCTGTCTCATGATTGGAATCTATGGAGATGTTTCCACATAGTATCCACTCTACCTTAAGGTCTTCTTTTGTTTTTTATCTATATTCTTGAGAAAGTTCTAAATTAATCAGAGTTAAAATTTGCAGGCAGAGCAGACAAAGAAGAGGTTTAGGCAGGTATGAATTGTATTACTTTTCATATCTTTGCTTATTAATGCTGCAAATATTCACATTTTTCATTGAGAATTGGTTTCTCATAAGGTTCTTTCATTCTAGTACAACAGAGAAAAGGGTGAGGGTGGGAGATTGAAATTTGAAAACCCCCCCTTTTGAAGCCTTTCTATTATCAATTATTAGTTGTTAATGTTCACTGGATATGTTTCTTTACCTGTTGCAGGCTTTATCTAATTCTCTTACTCCAGAAGTTTCGGATATATATGTATGTTGTTAGATGGAAGTACTACTAGTTTGAATTATATATTTGCAACCTCTTCTGGTCTAAACTGTACATAGAACTGGTTTCATATCTTTAACCAGATGTTCTCAATGTTTGTATGTGCTGAAACCTCATGGATCTAGATTTTAAGATGAGGTTCTGTGACAGATATTCAGTAGTGCCTATCGGTGGATTGTCTTGTGAAGAACATGCTTCCTTCAGATACCATTTACAATGGCTGTTATTTCACAAACAGTGTTTTTTCCTAACAATGTTCCAAATATTAAACAGCAAATCTGCCAACCCCATTTAGGAAATAAAGGTAAAAAACATTGGTTCTATGATGTTGATGTGTTAGTGAAAGAGTGGGGATATGCTATTATTATGCCATCATTTCCTGCTCTGGATCAGGTTTGCTATATGAAACTTTAAATTTTCAGACCTTGGGAGATTCTTTCATGGAGGTTTATCAAAACTAGTAGGGAATCTTTTCCAATAGATTAGCAAACTTGAACCCTAGCTGGAATTGTAGAGAATAAGAAATAAACAACGGAAAAGAAGGAGGAGAGGAAGAAAAAGAAAAAGAAGAAAGAACTAAGTGTACCTTGTGGAGAAAACCCTACCTCACACTTGGGAATGCCTTATCTAGTTTTAAGCTTTGGTGCAAAACTTGAAGAGAGTTTGCAGCCCAAATTGTTGAAAGCAAAAACTTATTTTTATTTTCATTCATCCATTGAATACCAATACAAAAACGTGCAACCCTATATGTAGGCTCACAAACTCAAGAAAATAGCAAAAAACAAAATTAGAAACTCTTAAACTACTAGCTTGTTTGATACCTAAGACTTTCCTAAACTTAAAACTATTAAAACCTTAAAAAGTGTCATAATCAAGCCCTTCTAGAGGATTTTGACCAGCACTCTAAGAGGGCCCCACATTGACTTGTTGGCTCACTAAAATTAATAAAATACCCTTGGCAACAATGCATTATTCTTTAATGACCCAAAAACAAAAACCATAATGACCCTCTTGTCCTAACCTCTAATAAATCATAAACTATTAAGTAAAACAGTAAAAATACTCTAATAAAGACTCTAAAAGACTCCATAATGTGTCCCAAAGGTGCTCCTTCATGTGTCTTCTTGTGTGGACCCCACCAAGCCATGTGTGAATCTCACTTGACTTTAATGTCTGCATCACCATGTTTCAGATTATGGATATTGGGATGACTTTTGGATAATTGGTTCAGTAAATGCAATTGAATATTGGTTTAGACTTGGGTGGAAATGTCAGTCACTTAAAATTAGAAACATGCCAGATTTATCATGTTGAAGTATTATAAAGCTCGTGGAAACATTAGAAACATTGCATAATCTTTAATAATATTTATTGATATTTCAGAAAATTATAAAAAGAAGTATAGATACATATTTCTGAATTATCATAGAACTATAAATTACCATATAAGTTGAGGAACACAAAAGTACTCCCTTGAAGGTGTCAAGTACTGGTTTTTTTATTTTTTATTTTTATGGAAGCTAAGAAGCGGCAATTAAAATTTTAGATATAAAGATGCATTTGCTTTTTCTTTCAATGGAAATCTAAGAAAATGGAACATGGGGACATTGTTATTGCATTGTGTATAAATTTAAATATAATTAACTAAAAACAATTCTTAATAAAGTGGTTGGTCTTATCCAAAAAAAAAAAAAAACTCAAAATATCAAACTTAAAGATAAAAAAATAAAAAGAAAAAGAAAAGTAGGAAGCATCACAAAGTTGAGTTTTTTTAAGTTATTCTTTGTATGACACTGTCTTATATGTCAGCCAAAACATTGCATTTATATGACTAACATTCAGTCAAAACGATAGGTTTCGTGTCGATACCTCTGGAAATGGAAACTTATTGTGGAAATAGTATGAAATATATCGATTGTTACTTCTTCAATGACCCTGCAAGATTTTAGCCTTCATAGACTAGTGTCATTTTAGAAAAATAGAAAATAAAATAAAATAAAAATTCGATGTGTTGACTGGTTTACTCTGTCAGTTTTCAGGCTTTGAGTTTCTCTGTACTTGTTTGCCCTTTTTCTTGACTTAACTCAGTTGTTATTGGTATATGGCTCAAGTAACTTCTTGCAACTGTTAATTAATCAGGAAACTTATTGAGCACAGATAATATACTTGTTCTAATAGTATTTTTGTGGATTCTTGAAGCTTGATTAATTCTTACTAGAATTTTTGAATGAATTGATTGAGCACCTATTTGAGCTTCCAGCAAACAATTTACATGTCCTGGATTCATGAAGATGTGTTCGGACAAATGTTAACAATGTTAGCTTGATGCTTTAACTCAATTAATGCAGCTATTTATAGTTTTACAGCTTGAATGAGTACTCAAAAATATTTTGAAATGTCTCAAGTTAAATGGCTTAGTTCAATTGAAGGAGATAGTTAAATTCTGTAAAAGCACAAAAACTGTATCCACTTCAAAGAATTTAGATAAGTTTTGTAAAAGCACAAAAAAAAAAAAAAAAACCTGGAGCTATTTCAAATGGTAATGAAATTTTACTTTAATGGCATTTCAGTTGCTTAGATCGATTACAGCAAGTTTTATTACTTGATTGATTGCTCACATAAATTGACTACTTGTATAACTTGAAGAGTTGTTCAGTAGGTGGTACAAATTCTATAAGAGACTTTTTTTTTGGATAATTAAATTCTATATGAGACTCAAACATCTTTATCGAGTGGGTTTTCAGATATTGCTTATAAAAGGCATGTACTGTGATTTTTGTCTGACTTTTAAGGTATAGGTACATGCATCTGGCTATGGATCCTTTACAGTTCACAAAAAGATTCAATGTTTTGTAGGATAGCTAATTGTGGCACAACTTCTGTTGACAATATGCCTGCAAGTTTTGTTTTGTGCATCTAGTGATGCACTTTGTGTTTCTACCTATTATTTTTGTTTCTTGGCATCTTTATTGTTTTATTATGTTAAAAACTTCTGTTGTTATATCGTTTCTAGGAGTTGATATCTTGTCCTATCTTCGACTCAGCAAATCCTTATTCCTACTACTTGGGGACAAATCCTATTTCGTCATTCTGCTCTAGATTGGGCCATACTTTATTGTAAATCATAAGTTCAAACGTCTTTTCGCTCTACCATGACCTTTCAGAGCTTTCATCTTGCACCTTATCATTCCTTTTCACAGGGTGCAGTAATTCCTTGTCCTATCTCCCTTCAAAAGTTCTTGCTTTGTAATCTCTTGTGATTGAATTAATCATTTGAGTTGATTCATAGAAAGTTAAAATATGTGGCTATAAAAAGTTGACAGAAAATTTGGGACGTGAGAGAATGAAAGAAGACAATCAAGTGATTTTACCCATAAGGTTCTTAAGTAATTGAGAATCTTTGAACCAAGGCAAATCTATGGTATATCCACGATATGGTTAACTCACACATGCATTGTAATCCTTTCGGAAGTGTTTGAATTGAATTGAGAAGTTGGAATTGGGGTCAAGCTTAAGGAGGTATGTGTCAAGCTTTGATTAGGATTTGAAAGTTTGGAGTTCTTCTTTTGATGTTATATTTTCATCTAAAATTTTCTTTCACACTCTCTTCTGACCAATCCCCTTCCTCATTCCCATGCCAGAAAATCTAGAATTCAATGGTTCATCCTTGGGTTAATGCTTTGAGAATTCTAGGACCCTCAAATAAATTAAAATAAAGGATGCGGAAGCAAATAAATCAAGAATAGAGTTTAGAAACAAACAAGTAGCCACGAAAATGAAAAAATCAAAAAATAAAATCATAGAAAGAAGATAAGGAGTTAGAACAGAAAAAAATGAAAAAATATAAGAAAAGAGCTCAAAAGGGTATTGATGAGGACATTAGGTCCTGACGCGAGTTCTAGGTGTATTAGAGGCGGCGCAAGAGAGTTGTGCCCATGTTATGGTTCCGTTAGATTGTTTATTTTCCTTCATATGTCTTTTTATGTCATGCTACATGTAGTGAGGGTGTTTATGTCATTGTGAATTGTTTCGCTTTAAGAATGAAGCGGATTATGAATGGTATTATTGCATGTCCTCAGAGTGCTTTCATTGTTGGCAGACAGATCCTTGACAGTGTGCTCATTGCTAATGAGTGCATTAAGGATCGAAGATGTTCAGGTCGGGGAAGGCTTGATTTGTAAATTGGATTTGGAGAAAGCTTATGATAATGTTAATTGGAATTTTCTGGATTATATTCTTAAGAGAATGAAATTTGGGATTAAATGGTGAAGTTTGATTTATTTCTGTGTTAGACTTGTAAAGTTTTCCATTCTTGTTAATGGTTCCCCCGTTGGTTTTTTTAGAAGTTTGAGAGGGCTGAGAGAAGGGGATCCTTTATCGCATTTTATCTTTATAATCGTGTCGGAGGTGCTCAGTAAAATGCTTCAGAGGGCGGAAGAGGGTCTTATTCTGGGATTTTTGATTGGAAATGGGGAGTGCAGAGTCTCCCATCTACAATTCGTTGATGATACCATAATTTTTTGTGATGCAGACGTTAGGCAATTGGGTTATTTGAGATGTATCCTGAATTGTTTTGAGGTAGTGTCTGGCCTGAAAGTTAATTTGGTCAAAAGCAAGTTATTTCAAGTGGGGGGGGTTCCTAATTTGGAGAGTATAACTTGGATTTTGGGTTGCAAAATTGGTTCCCTGCCAACCTCCTATCTTGGTCTGCCTTTGGGGGCTAATTTTAAGTCTAAAGCCATGTGGGATCCGGTGATAAAAAAGATTTCTTTGCGTTTGGATTCTTGGAAAGCTGTTCTTTTGTCTACAGGAAGGAGATTAATGTTGCTTAAGGCAAATTGGCTTCTATTCCTAATTATTATCTTTCTCTTTTCACCATTCCAACGTCCGTGGCTGACAATATTGAATCATCTTTTCGTAGATTTCTGTGGAATGATGCGGAGAATCATCATAGATATCATGTGGTGGAATGAAATTCTGTTTGTATCCCTTTGATTGGGGGGGTCTTGGGGTGAG
>JAOXJP010069430.1:0-15359 GCA_025762735.1 Platanus orientalis
AAACTATTTTATTTCTTTCAAAGTCTTGTTTTAGAACTTTAGAAAAAACCAAAAATAATTAAAATGATTCAAATCTGGTTAAAAAACTATTTTTAATTTCTTCAAAACGGAGTAGTAGAGATCTAAGAACCTAAGAATTCAAAACAAAACAATGGTTTAATGTTCTCTTACCTCTTGGTTGAATCACATTTTTGTTCCTAGCTTTGCTCTTTCAAAAATCCCCAAAATCCTTCAAACCCTAGCTGTTTCCTTGCTTTTCCTTTTCTTACTCTTCCTCTATCTCTTTTTGGTGTAAAATGAGGGTATTAGGGTTCCATTATTGTATTTATAGTATTTAAGGTCAAGTTGGGTGGGTCCTACACTCCCTACATAGAAAAGAATCGTATTTATTTTAGAAAAATCACAAATCTGGGCATTTAGATCGATCCAACACTACTCATACAGTTTACTGAGACTTGAGAGGTCTCAGTTCAATCTCAGATCGATCTAGATCAATCCAAATGGATAGGTTCTTTTTCACCTATTACCCCTCTGCACTAAAATGCCCATAACGTTCTCTACACAACTCTAAATCGATCTCTATTCATTGGGTTAGAAACTAGACTTAAAGACTTTTTTAACAAGGTATAAATCACCCTCTAATTCATTTGAGATTCCTGTCAGTGGGCCTAGGAAGTTATCCCAAATCTATAGACCTATCAGCATTGACACATTTTGGGAAAATGATCATAACTTCTTCTAGAAAATCATATTCACTTACCGTTTATTGCGTAAGACTCTAGACTTTCATGCCTATCCAAATGTATAAATTTCACTCATAAATTTTTTCTATATTTTTTTTGGTGATTTTCTAAAATTGTGTCAATTATCAAATCAGCATATGTGCATTTAAATGTTGCTATGTATGTACAGAACTTATGTGACATGTGTTAGCATTCTAAGTGTGACACATGTACAGTAATATGTGCGTCATTAGGTGGAGTGTTACACTTTTGGAGATGACTTCTACACACTCTTAGTTGATGAAGATCCTAAAACATATCAAGAAGCAATTACTTCCCCTAATGGAGTCTTTTGGAAGGAAGCTATAAATAGTGAAATAGAATCTATAATGCATAATCATACTTGGGAGTTAGTTGACTTACCCAAAGGAACCAACCCCATAGAATGTAAATGGATATTCAAAAGGAAACTAAAACCCGATGAATCAATAGATAAGTTTAAAACCAAATTAGTTGCTAAGGGTTTTAAAGACAAAAAAGGATTAGATTTCTTTGATATATATGCCTTGGTGACTCACATTACTACTATTATAATTTTAATTGCTATAACCCTAATATGTGAACTAATAATACATCAAATGGATGTAAAAGCAGCATTCCAAAAATGGAGATCTAGAAGAGGAGATCTATATGGAACAACTTGAGGATTTATGGCACCTAGACAAGAAAGCAAAATCTATAGATCAATTAAATCATTATATGGACTTAAACAACCCCTTAAACAGTGGCATGAAAATTTGATAACAAATTGCTTGACGATGGGTTTTTATTAAATGATTGTGATAAGTGTGTTTATAGTAAATTTATAAATGGTAACTATGTCATAATATGTTTATATGTTTATGACATACTTATCATTGGTACATGTATTGAAATAGTTAAAGCCACAAAAACATATTTATCCTCTAAATTGATTAATATATATATTAGAGAAGCTAATTTTACTCTAGGTATAAAAATAACTAGATTAGATAAGGGGATAGCACTCTCTCAAACACATTATGTAGAGAAAATTCTACACAAATTCGGACAAGCAAAGAGTATGTCAATATCTACTCCATTTGATTCTAACATAAAACTAATGCAAAATATAGGAGCTATTATATCTCAAAAGGAATATGATAGAATAATAGATAGTTTGATGTACCTAACAAATTGTACAAGATCAGACATAACTTATGCAGTAAAAAAACTTTGTAGATATACACAAAGACTTGGTAAGAGCACTGTATAGCAGTGATTAGCATCTTAAAGTACCTTAAGGGTACTTCTAACTTGGGATTATATTAACATTGTACTTAAAGGGGACTACAATGCGAATTAGGTATCCGATTCAGATGAATCAAAATCCACCAATGGATATGTATTTACATTTAGAGGTGGAGCAATATCTTGGAGATCATTCAAGCAATCGTGTGCAGCTCTGTCTACAATGGAATCAAAATTTATTGTCTTACAAAACGCATGAGAAGAATCAGAATGGCTTCAAAATTTATTGGCAACGTGCCATTGTGAGAAAGACATGTTTCTTCCATACCTATACATTGTGATAGTACATCTATAATAGTTCGAAATGTAGGCATATATGTATGCTGAGGGTATTTATGTCATAATGTATCTATGTATGTAGACTAGTGTATTGGTGTATAAGAGCTCATGTTTAAATACTTTAGTATGTAAAGAACATTTCTAACACACACAATTCATCACAAATATTTTGTATTATTTTCTCCCTATTTTCTCCATTTTTCTTCCCTTTCCTCCTCTTTTTCTTATTGGTTTTTTCATTTATAGGTATCCAACTTGGTATCAGAGCGAAGGAAAATATATCGGGACACAACTGAGAACATCCGACAGTGCTGACATAAGCATTCGTATGATTGTCGTCAACAAGGTCGTGCGATGTTAAAGGTCGAAACCCCTAGGATCTAGATTGGAATTTTCTGGTAAGTATTCTCATATATTTTTTTTCAAATTATTTTGAAGCTTGTTGATGCATTATTCTAGGGGTTTTGTGAAATTTTGAAAAAAACAAATCAGACGAATTTGTTGATTCTGATAAGATCACTAGTTATTTTTGCAATTGATTCAAATAGATGGGCCATTTTTACCTAAGAAGTGAATCAAAAGTTGTTTGATTCGATTTGGAGGAGTGGTGTTAATTCTTTGAGGGTTGTCGAACAACATCTAGTGCAAGGACGTGTTTTTCTCGGTTTTTTTTTTTTGAAAAAATATTTAAGAATGTTGGATCAACATAGCTCCTTATAGTTTATGGGTTGATGATCTCCAATGGTTGATTGACATGATTGGTGCTCATGTGCCCATGGTTTGACCAAAGTGCAACTTACAAGCTATGTAGTCGTGTGATCGTAGTGTAACTGAGGCATAACAGTGAAGTGATTGATTTTAATTGGTTTATTAGGTGTTTTGACTTATGTAAAGGTACTTTTTTTTTTGTTTCAAGAGTTATATAGTTGTCTTCCTTCCATAAATCGATGTTAGAAGAGAGCGGGAACTCCAGCCAAACTATGGGAGAAGGCCAAACAATGGGTGAATCAAGCAAAAGTGAGTACTATCCAAATTGTTGGAGATACATCCCAACCTTAGATCACTACAGTGAAGTTTGATGGTAGCAACTATCTTACTTGGTCTAACTCAGTATTAATCTATATTCAAGGAAAAGACAAGGAAGAGTACCTGATTGGTAAGATGGAGGTACCTTCATAAAGTAATCCTTGCTATAGGAAATGGAAAATAGAAAATGCAACCATCATGGGGTCGCTATTGAATTCTATGAAACCGGAGATTGATGACCACTTCTTGTTTCTAGAAACAGCTCATCAAATATGGGATGCCTTAGCCAAATCTTATTCTAAAGTGAGCCACACTGCTAAGGTGTATGAGTTGAGATAGAAGATTGCCCAGAAGGAGATAAGACGCTTGTTATTTATTATTCTTCTTTGAGAAAGATGTGGGATAAATTGGATCACTATACTACGTATCGCCCAACTTGTGTGAAAGATACTATAGAGTATAAGAAACATATTGAAAGCATCTAAATCTTTGAATTCTTAGCTAGGCTAAATCCAGAGTATAAACAGGTGCGTTGATACGGCAACTCTTCAATGGTTAGAGAAGTACCAACTTTTGTGGAAGCCATAGATTAGAACTAAGGGATCAAGAAAGATAACATGATGCTATCCACAGATTTTTCTCTTTTAATTTTCCATTTTTGAAGTATATTTAGTAGTTTTTCTTGGGATAATTAATGTAATAAGGCCTTGAAAGACAATAGGATTGTGTTATGAGTGTTTTAGAAATCATAGAGTAAGTTTATTTTATTTTTTAGTTGGGTTTTATTGGGTTTATGACATGTTGGTCGTCACACATAACTTTAAGGTTTTTTGGTCAAACCTGTAAAAAAAAGTCTTATAAAGCCTTAAAGGATGATTTGTACGATCTGTTTTGGAGGAATGCATTAACATTTTTTCTTGGAGCTCCTAGGGCTTGTCTCTTCTTCTATCTCTCACATATCAAGGTGAGTTCTACTCTCTTTTTCTTCTTTCTTCTTTCTTCTTTCTTCTTTCCTACTCTAATATCTCTCCATTCACATCTCTTCCTTATTCTTTCCTCTTCTTCTTTCTTTCATCTATAGATAATTTCTACAAATCCCCTATCTTCTTCTCCATCAACATCCCCTCTCTTAATTCTAACCTTCCCCATCCATATCTTTCATCTTTTTTTCATCATTCCACCTTATTTTTCTCTTCTTTATTTGCTATTTTCATTGTGTAGAAAATTTAAAGCAGCCCATTGAAATTTTAATTACTTTTTAATCACTTACCCAAAATCCATTTCCTTTCATAATCAGCCTCCCCATAACCATTGGTATCATTCAATACCAAAAACCACAAATTTTAACCCTAAATGTGTGCTTTTCTTGAAAATCCCCAGTTCCAACCCTAATATTTACCCCAAAACTTACGTACATATTTCCAGCCCCTTTTTTTAATTTTTATTTTATAAAACACATATTTGGGGTGTACCTAGGTGGGCATCAGGGTGTCCCTTGGTGTCCCCATGTTTTTAAACCTTTAATTTAAAAACCCACCAATTCTTGCTTTTTGGGCTAATTTCATAATTCTATCAATTTCTCTCTAATTTCTTCCATTATTCCTTCTTTTAAATCAATATCTTGACTCCTTTAAATATTTTGTTCTTTAGTTTAATTAGTTTCTTCATATTTTCATTTATTTTGTTAGATTCTTGAATTCTTGGAATTGATTCTTTAATTTTCCTACAATTTAAAATCCTTATTGATTTGAGTCATACATCATATGGGTTCTACTTCTTGGGAAGACCCTCTGCCCTCCTTAAATGAAATGTATGCTTACATTCATAGAGAAGGGCATCAAGGAGTGATGAATTTGTCTTCTTCTTTTGAGAAATCAACACTAGTCTCTACTTCCACTAGAGGTGGTTGTGGTGGCAATACTAGGCATGGTCATGGTGGTAGAATGAAATTCACTTTTGATGATTGAGATCGGCTTAAGTGTGAACATTATGGTCGGTTGAGGCATATTAAAGGCCAACGTTGGGACCTTCATAGCCGACCACATGATCCATCTCTACATTCTTCTGTACGAGGTGAGTCCAGTAGTGGTTGAGGAGGCTGATTGGGTACTAGTCGATTTAATACTCACTCAGTGACTACTACACCTACAAAGATGGCAGTTCCAACCCCTCTGCCTCCCAATTCTCCAAATGGGAAGTTGTCTAAAGAAGAGATTGAGGCATTTAGACACTTTGTTTCCCAACTGGACCATCCTTTCAATGCTCCATCTTCCTCCTTTACATATTCAAGTACATATGCATCTGCTTTGTCTACTTTTGTCTCTAGCCTACCTAGCTTCTGGATTAACAATTCAGAGACCTCTCACCATATAACTGGTATGTCATCCCTCTTTACATATTATAGTGTTTGTTCAGGCAAGGGCAAGGTCCAAATTTTATATGGTTCCCTGTCTTCTATAGCTAGATAGAGTGATATTCCTATCACTTCTAATCTATGCTTACCATCTATGTTGCATGTTCCTCAGTTTAGTCTTAATTTTTTATCCATCAGTCATATTACTAAAGCTCTTAACTATTGTGTTACTTTTTTCCCTTCCCATTGTATGTTTCAGGACATGATGAGGAAGACAATTGGTTTAGGGCATGAGAATGATGGTCTATACCTTTTGCATTCTAGTTTTCCAGTAACTACATCAGCAATAAGTGGGATGTTTCTCCTTCAGGATTAGATGAGTTGTTCACTTGGCATCACTGTTTGGGTCATTTGTCGTTTTCTATGTTGAAGAAAATGTTTCCTCAGTTTTCTTGTTCCAAGTTTAATTTCTTTTGTGAACCATGTCAGTTAGCTAAGCATTGTAGGTATGTTTACCCTCTTAGTAATAATAACAAAAGTTATATTCCATTTTATCTTATGCACTCTGATGTGTGGGGACCCCCTACAAACTCTCGATCTGGTTTCTGACACTTTGTGAAATTTATGGATGATTACTCTGGTGCTACCTGGGTTTACCTGATGAAGAATAATAGTGACGTTTGTGCATCTTTTAAATCTTTTCATAGTATGGCTACTACCTAGTTTAACACCAAACTTTGAGTTCTACGGTTAGACAATGGTGGAGAATACCTCTCTCAGGAATTTTCCTATTTTCTTGATATATTTGACATCATTCACCAAACTACCTACCCGGGCGCCCCTGAGCAAAATGGGGTAGCTGAACGCAAGAATAGACATTTACTAGAGATTGCCCATGCAATCATGTTTACCATGAATGTGCCAAGGACCTTTTGGTCTGAAACAATTCAAACAACTGTTTACTTGATTATCAGATGTCTTCCCATGTTCTAGCTCATAAGTCATAAGTCTCTAGTTGAAATCTTATTTCCCGACTCATCCTTGTTCCCTTTACCACCCAAGACATTTGGATGTATTTGTTATGTCTATTACCCAAATCTTATCAAACCAAATTAGACCCAAAGGCACTTAAATGTGTTTTTTGGGGATGTGAGGTGAATCAAAAAGGGTATAAATGCTTTCATCAACCTACTCATCACTACTTTGTTTCTTGAGATGTGACAATTTTTCAGTCTATTCCTTTCTTTTCTTCACATGGGACATCTATTCAAGGGGAGCCATTGGCAAAGGCAAAGTTGTACAGTACTACTACACTTTCAATCCATATTCCTATCCCAATTCCATCATACAAATTTGATGGCATAAGTAGTATTGGTAGCAAGGGAAAGTTCGAAGTATATACATGAAGAAATAAACAATGAGCACAAGTGGAAGGAGGAACCCGACACCTGAATTCTCATTACCCAATCTAGGCATCAACTTCTTTGCCAGTTCCTGAGCAAGGTAATAACCCTTCTTCTCCTTCTACAATTCATGATGATTTGGACATGTCCATTGCTCATAGAAAGGGTGTTAGGACTTGTACTTAACACTTATGTCAAATTTTGTGTCCTATGACTCTTTATCACCCTCTTTTCATAGTTTCTCTATGGCCTTGTCTTCTATTTCTAATCCTTGCAGTGTACCTGAAGCCTTACCACCACCATAACGAAAGAATGTAGTGGTTAAGGAAATGAAGACCTTAAAAAAATAACACTTGGGAGTTGGTTGATCTTCCTAGAGGAAAAAATTGGTGGGATGTAAGTGGGTGTTCACAGTCAAGTATAAACCAGATGAATCTATGAAGAGATATAAAGCATGTTTGGTTGCCAAAGGGTATACTCAAGCATTTGGCAAAGGCTATCAAGAAACATTTTACTCGGTGGACAAAATGAATTCAGTGAGGGTGTTTGCTTATTTCTCTGGCAGTGAATTAGAATTGGCCACTCTCCCAATTTAATGTGAAGAATGTTTCCCTACATGGTGACTTAGAGGAAGAGATATATATGACTACTCCGCCAGGTTTCCATCTACCGAATGCTAAAGGGAAAGCCTGTAAGTTGAAGAAAGCCTTGTATGGCTTGAAGCGATCTCCATGTGTATGGTTTAAGATATTTACATGTTCCATGTTGAAGTTAGGATACAAGCAAGCTCAGGCTGATCACACCTTTATTTGTTAGAAGACAGGGTCACAAGATAACAGCCTTGATAATATTTGTGGATGACATTGTTGTCACGGGAAATGATGGGGTTAAAGTGACACAGTTGAAAGGAAGGCTAGCATGATAATTTGAAATTAAGGACCTTGGCTCTCTAAAATACTTTCTTGGGATTGAATTGCCAAAGCCCAACAAGACATCTTTCTTTCTCAAAGAAAGTACGTGTTAAATCTGTTGGTTTTATTGTCAATTCTATGCACAAAAAGGGATGTCTGTAGTTGAGCTTGTAGTAAGGTTCTTGGTTTGTAATGTTTTATCATATTGAGTATGTAAGTCCTAGTCAAAGAACGAGTTAAAGTCCAAAGTTACATTGAAGACTGGTGATGGACCTACTAAAGAAGAGACATGAATCCTCAAGATAAATCAAGAGAAGTCTCAAGAATGAGAATGCAAGCCTCAAGCACATCCTTCAGAACCACACAAGTATACAGAGGTAAAACTTACAAGTAAAGTGTGTGGTGTGAGTGTGTTTGACCAAATCAAACCTAGGTGAGTTTAGAAGACCGCCCATGGACTTGGAAAGGTGAACTCACTCAAAAATGGTCTAAGCACCCCCTGGATAGCACCCAAGGTGTTAAGCACCTATAAAGTCAATGTGGAACCTCTAGATCAATCCTAGAAAGGCTAGGATCGATCCTAGAATGAAGAGTTCAAAAAATTTAACTTCATCATTCTAGGATCGATCCCAAAAAAGCCAAGATCAATCCTAGGATCGATCCCAGATTTTCCAGGATCGATCCCAAACTCCAAAAATTGTAAATTTTGATTCAAATCATGCGCGAAAACCTTCCAACTTTAGGGGATTCGATGACCGTTGCATATCCAACCTTTTAGGGTTTTGTAAACTCTATATAAGGTGCCCTATCCATCGAAATAAATCATCTCTTAAAATCCTAGAAGTTTCTATGCTCATTTTTTTCTAAAATGTGTTCAAGAAAATAGGGATTTTTGTGATTGTGCTTTGAAAGAGAGTTGTCTCTCATCTATAGTGGTTGATTGAGTTTACCCACGAACTCTTGAACTTGATTGTCATACGAATCAAAGTAAGTTTGTACACTAGGGCATCAAACCTTCAACCCTCCAAAAGGTCCAAATTCTAGAGCCACAAAAAGATAAATCTAATCATAGCTTTATATTTGTGTGAATATTAAAGCTATGTATTTAAAACTTGATTGTTTGGAGCTTTGATTGATTGTGGTATTAATTGGTATATTAGCCTTTTTAGAGGCAACCACATTATTGCTAATTAATCGTCTTTAAAGACAACATTTAAGAGGATAATCTCTGAGACTAAAAATATGATTTTCTAGCAGAGATTAGTTTATTGTTTAATCAATTTGCATATCAGCCTTGAAGAGGCATTTACTGATATTCCCTAGTTGCTATAAATTGGAGGAATCTAAACTATGATTGATCTTGAAAAATCAGCCTTATAAGAGGCATATGATTAGGAATTAATTTTCCTTGCGACAAATTCATTTATATGTGATTGTAACTTTACCGAAGTAACTGGAGGTTTGTTTAAACTCACTAGAGCCAGTGAGTGTGTATTTGATAGTGACTGGAGTTCAATGAGTTGAGAATTATAGTTGGGTTTATTAATTTTCCTGTAATAGTGTGTGAACTATTAATAAAAATTAAAGTAGCTCAGAGGAGCTTTTGGACAATGAACGTAGGCTTGGATTGGCCAAACCACTATAACTCCTGTCTCTTGTGTGATTGTGTTATTTATGCCTTGTTTAATTTTATTATTGTGTCACAACTCATTACATGCCAAACTTGAATATCATCACATATATGTTAATTGAAAAAAAATAAAAGTGAACGCTAATTGGAAGGGTAAATAATTTAAAGGGTTTAAAAAGAAAATTTAGTGTAATCATATTCGCACCTCCCCCTCTAGGATTCCAAGACATTAAACTTAATAATTTCAATTGGTATTAGAGCCAATTGCTCTTTTTTGGGCTTAACATCCCAAAATAGATCCTATCTAGATCCTAGAATCACCTATAGCCTCTGAGGATAAAGGATATTCAACCTCTAAGCCACCATTTTTCGATGGTTCAAAATATGCTTATTGGAAAGCTCGCATGAGCATCTTCCTTAGATCAATGGACTTAGGAGAATGAAACTTTGTTCTCACTAAATACACTAAACCCACCAAAGAAGAAAATGGTTGGGATACAAATGACAAGAATGCTTATAGCTGCAATTATAAAGCATTAAATGTCATTGTGTGTGCTATGAGTGGAGATGAGTTTAGGAAAATTTACAACCTAGAAACCATTCATAAAGCATAGAAGCTTCTTGAGATCACTCATGAAGGAACAAGTATAGTGAAGCAATCCAAGCTTCAAATGCTTACCTCAACCTTTGAGTCCTTAAGGATGGAAGAGGATGAGCACTTCATCAACTTCCACACCAAACTCCAAGACGTAGTTAATTCTATGAGAGGAATTGATGAAAGTATCTTTGACTCTAAGATTGTTAGAAAAATCCTTAGATCATTACCTGAAAGGTTTCACCCTAAAGTAACTGCTATTGAAGAGAGCAAAAACATAGACACCATTCAAGTATAAGCACTAACAGGGTCAATACAAACCTTTGAATTAAAACTTAGACCCGTTAGTAAAAATAAGGGTGTTGCTCTAAAAGTTGAGGAAGTTTCTAGTCAAAGCAAGAAATCTGATGAAGAAAATGCTTATATGGCTAAGAAATTTAGAAAGTTCTAGAAAAACTCTAAAGCCATAAAGAAAAGAAACCCCCCCTAGGAGAGCAAATGAAAACCTCATAAAAAGGGATAAACCCCAATGCTATAAATGTAAAGGATATGGCCACTTGGCTAAGGAATCAACCGAAGAACAAAGCAATGACAACCACATGGGATGTAGACTCTAATG
This sequence comes from Platanus orientalis, assembly GCA_025762735.1. Lineage (NCBI taxonomy): Eukaryota > Viridiplantae > Streptophyta > Magnoliopsida > Proteales > Platanaceae > Platanus > Platanus orientalis. The sequence goes on from JAOXJP010069430.1 coordinate 10,868, forward strand.
AGTCTGACAATGAGTCATTTAGTAGTGATGATGATTCAGCCTAAGAAGTCAGAGCCTTTGTTGATTTTTTTGAACTATCTAAGGAAAATTCAAGCAATGTAGTTGAAAGTGATGATGAAGGTAAGACCTTCAGGAAGTTTATAATGAGCTTCTCTTGGAAAGTGAAGAGTTAGCAAAAGTTAACTATAAACTTAAAAAGGAAAATAATAAGTTAATTGAGAAATTACAAAACCTATATTCTCTTAAAGAAGTTGTGAATAAAAGTGAATTAAATCAAGAAAATAGCAAACTAACTTAAGAAAATGAAAAACTAAAAGAGTTAGTAAAATCCTTTGAAAATAAGTCAAAATAAGACAAATTTGTAATTTCTAAGGAAAGAGAAGAAAAGATGAACCTTTTAGTTTCTAATGCCAAACTTATAGAGAAAGCAAAAAACTTAGAAAAAAAATGTTAAAATCTTAGAAAACATAAGAGGTAGTCAATCCATCTTCTTACCTAAGGTAATGAGAAATTAAAAAGAATGCTTAAAATTGGAAAAGAGGGTGGGGACAGAAGAGGTCTTAAATACGAGTTGGATGACTCTACATGACCAAAGTCTTATAGTCAATCCAATGTGCAAGAACTATCTTTGTTAAAAGGAAAAAAGAAAAGGAACAACCTCCCTTAGAGCACCTGTGCAAAGTCCCAACAAGACATATGTCAAGAAAGGTGCCTTTTATGTGGAAAAAAGGAAAAGGAGTGTTGGAAGCTTCAACTTCTAAACATTCCACAACCCTTGGTAAAGGAAAGGCTACCTTTAACCAAAAAGGGAAGAAAAAAGTGAACCCAAAAAGTATCACATCTCACACTTCAACCCCTAAAGTCCCCTAATGCATATGCTATTATTATGGACTTATGGGATACATGAAGTTTGAGTGTAGAAAAAGGACAAATGATTGGAAAGTTCAAAATGATCTAGAACTAAAGAGAAGAAAATGAAACAAAAACAAAAGACCTATTCTAGAAAATTCAGAAAATGAACCTAAAGAGAAATATTGAACTTGAAAAGCTCAAAAGCTTTAAACCCAAACAAATGTGGGTTAAAAAGACAGGGGCCAACAAAGATGACCTGAGGTGTTTTATCATACACATTGCCCTTAGAACAGGAAGCACATCTAGATGGTATCTAGATGGTGGATGCTCTAGACACATGAGTGGAGATAGATCTTTGTTTAGCTCCTTCATGGAAGGACAAGAAGGAAGTGTTTCATTTGGTGATGGGAACACTGCCAAGATTGTTGGTAGTGGTACAATTGAAACACCAGGACTTCCCAAACTCCCAAATGTCCTTTGGGTCCAAGGGTTAAAACATGACCTCCTAAGCATAAGTCAAATATGCAACTTAGGATATGCAGTTAACTTTACTAAGGATTGTTGGATAATTTAAGGACAAGGGAAGTGAAAAAGTTATTGCAAAAGGGATCCGAACACATGACAATTGTTACATTATTGGATCCGGAACTCCTAATGCATGTCCCTTATCTCACACTACTGAGGAGACAAACCTTTGGCATCAAAGGTTGAAACATGTGAATTTCAAGGACTTGTCCAAGCTAAGCAAGAAAGATCTTGTTAGAGGTTTGCCTAAGATTGATATGGTCGAAAATCCAATGTGTGGTGGATGTCAACTTGGCAAATAAACTAGAGCAGTCCATAAAAATGTGACATGAATAAGAACATCAAGACCCCTAGAATTACTTCACATAGATTTAGTGGGTCCTACTAGAACTAAGAGCATTGGTGGAAAAAGATATTTCCTTGTTATTGTGGATGATTACTCTAGATTTACATGATTCACTTTTCTGAGAGAAAATCTGATAATCTATACAAGAATTCAAAATGAGAAAGAACTCTCCATAAAAAGGATCAAAAGTGGTTAGGGAGGAGAATTTGAGAACCACAAGTTTTATGATTAGTGTATAGAATTTGGAGTAAAACATGAGTTCTCAGCTCCCAAAACACCCCAACAAAATGGGGAAGCCGAAAGGAAGAATAAGACACTACAAGAAATGGCTAGTGTCATGTTAACCAACAAGAATCTTCCTAAGAGGTTTTGGGCAAAAGTAGTTAACACTACTTGCTATACCATAAAACGAATTTATTTGAAACCTAATACCTCTAAAATAACATATGAGAAATGGAATGGCAAGAAACCCAACATAAAGTACTTTAGAGTATTCAGGAGTACTTGCTACATTCTAAGGGACAGGGAAAATCTTAGAAAATTTGATTCCAAGAGTGAAGAAGCAATTTTTCTTGGCTACTCTATGAAGAGTAGAGCCCATAGGATCTAAAATAAGAAGACTCAAAGCATATAGGAATCAATAAATGCCTCTATTGATGACCATGTGAAAGGCCAATTAAAACCTTGTGGATGAACCCCAATTGAAACCTCAAGTTCAAGTGCTTGAGAAGGAAATATTGATTCAAGACTCAAGTAATGAGTCTGAGGATGAAGTTGTTGAAAGTGAGGAATGTACTAAGGAAAGGAGAATCACCAAAGGACACTCCTCAAAAGATATAATATGAAATCCTCAGGAAGGTGTGAAGATAAGAAAGCAACTTGAAAACATCATAAATCACTTGTGCTTCACTTCAAAAATAGAGCCTAGAAAAGTTTAGGAGGCTCTTAAGGATCCAGATTGGTTACTTGCTATACAAGAAGAACTAAATTAATTCAAGAAGAATGATGTTTGGTACCTAACTGAGAAACCAAGTGATAAAAACATAATAGGTACTAAATGGATATTTAAGAATAAGCTATATAAGTATGGCATAGTAGTTAGAAATAAGGCTAAACTAGTGGCAAAAGGTTATGCACAAATTGAAGAAATTGGTTTTTAAAAAGCCTTTACCCCAGTTGCTAAACTTGAATCCATAAGGATTCTTTTGTCTATAGTCTGTCATCTGAAATTCAAATTATTTTTTATGGATATGAAAAGTGTTTTCTTGAATGACATCTTACAAGAAGAAGTATATGTGGAAAAACCTGAAGGGTTTGTTGATCCACATCAGTCCAACTAAGTGTACAAGCTGAAAAAGACACTTTATAGCCTAAAACAAGCTCCCAGAGCTTGGTATGAAGGCTAACCAAATTTCTCCCAGATAACCAATTTAATAGGGGGAATGTTGATAAAACACTCTTTATAAAAAATGTCGATGTATGTCAATCCCATGGGCATGTGTTGGGCTCAAGGGTGGTGCTAGGAGTCTTGTAAGTGTCCTATGTGAACTCACAAGTTCATATCATGGAGCCAAGAAGGACCAAAGGCCAAGGAAGAGCACCGGGAAGAGGCACACCAATGAAGGTATATATCATGCATGCATATCATATTGTGTGACTAAAAACAATCCTAGACATAGTTTAGGATCCCCAAGAATGCCCAAGGACAGCTCAAAGAATGCAATCCAAACAAAAATTTCAAAAAATCTCAGTCGAAACCGATTGCAAGGCAATCGATTTCGATATAAAATTGCATCTCAGTTTTTGACACCCGTGGCCAAAACCTATAACATCAAATCAATTTCGGTAAGAGTTTGGGAAAAATTCCTAGAACCCAAACCGATTATGAAACTCTAAATCAATTTGGAGGATAATTTTGGAAAAACATTTTCATGAAAATTTAAGGGAGATTTTTTAAATTTGAACCCCGTTTTGGTTCATCTAAAGGCCCAAAATGACTCCCTATTAGCCATATGTCTATCCTAAGGCCAATGATGCTCCTCCCTACTATAAAATGGACTTTTTCCCTTTAGGGTAAGCAATCTCCAACACTCCAAGTTAGTTTTTGAGAGAGCTAAGAGACATACTACTTTGAGAGACTTCTTCACTGTGCAAACCTCCATTGCCTACAGACTTTTGAGTTTTAGTAGCTAACATTCTACATTACTCTCTCCTATTGAACATCACTTCTACTATCGAGGAGAGGTTGTGGTGAGCACTTTCCCAAGAAGAACTCACCTTTGGTTGACCTCAAGGAGCACTAGAGCCAAGTACTTGGAGCTTGTGAGTAGCTAAGGCACATCAGCTCAACAAGGAGTATCTCACATATTGAACAACTAGCAACATCAACCATATGGTGGTACCATTTGCTTGACTTTGCATTCATTTGCATTCATATTCATTTTTACTATTGCTTTGCTTCTGCTAGAGACAATGGAAGCTTGACAACCTCCACCGGAGAGACCGAGTGTTGTTGTTTAGCTTGCTAGTGAGCAAGTAGTTGGGTTTGTATATTGACCTAGGTTGTAATAATACCTAAATGAAATATACTAAGCTCAGTAGTGAACTTTAGAATAGTGGACGTAGGCCCGAGTGCCAAACCACTATAAACCTTGTGTTGTGGTTGTGATTATGTGTTTGCTTATCTCTCCATTGTTATACTCTATACTACTATTGCCTAACATATGTTTGATATTATTCTTAAGTAGTTATATTGAAGCATACACTCAC
>JAOXJP010069440.1:0-15358 GCA_025762735.1 Platanus orientalis
TATCCATTGCATGTTACCTAAAGTTCAAACTTTATCAAATGGATGTTAAGAGTGCTTTCCTAAATGGAATACTTCAAGAAGAATTATTTGTAAGATAACCTGAAGGGTTTGAAGATCCTTAATTGCCCAACTATGTTTACAAACTTAAGAAGGCACTTTATGGTCTCAAACAAGCTCCTAGAGCTTGATATGAAAGACTCACAAAATTCCTTCTTGATAACCACTTTGATAGGAGGAGTGTAGATAAGACACTCTTCATTAAGAAAAAATAGGGCAACATACTCATAATGTAGATCTATGTAGACGACATCATTTTTGGCTCATCTTGTACGAAAATGACACATGGTTTTGCACAAACAAGGAAGTCTGAATTTGAGATGAGTATGGAAGGAGAACTAAAGTTCTTAGGATGACAAGTTAAGCAAACTCCTCAAGGTATCTTTCTGAGCCAAACAAAGTTTTCAAAGGATCTTGTATCCAAATTTAAATTACAAGAGTCTAAACCAGCTGAAACTCCAATCAACACTAGTGACAAGATCACTAAAGATTCAGGGGGAGCGGATGTTGACCTCACATATTATAGGAGCATAATAGGTAGTCTGCTCTATCTTGCAACTAGTAGACCAAATATCTCATTTAGTGTAAGTGCAGGTGCTAGATATCAAGCCGCACCAAAAGAATCACATCTTAAGGTGGCCAAGAGAATTATCCGATATGTCCATAGGACATCGGACTTTGGCCTTTGGTACTCATATGATACCACAACTGAGGTTGTAGGGTATTCAGATGCGGACTGGATTGGTGATGTAGAGGACCGAAAAAGCACTAGTGGAAGATGTTTTTACATTAAGAATAGTCTTGTGTCTTGGCATAACAAGAAACAAAACTCAATTTCATTGTCAACCACCAAAGCTAAATATATTACAGCTAGAAGTGCATGTACTCAACTTCTCTGGATGAAGCAAATGCTTAAAGACTATAGAATTATGCAAGGTACAATAAGCTTATTCGTGGATAATCAAAGTGCAATCAACATATCAAAGAATCTGGTTCAACACTCAAGAACCAAGCACATAGATATCTGACACCACTTCATTAGGAAATTGGTAGAAGAAAAGAATGTAGTATTGTCCTACATAAAAACTGAGGATTAGCTTGCAGATATCCTTACAAAGCCACTTGATTCTCATCAGTTCAAATACCTCTGAAGTACCATTGGGTTATGTATGAAAATGGGAAAAATGAGCAAGTGAGGTGGCCAAAGAGGCAAACAACAGAGGGGAAGGGCTGTTGCAAAAAACCAGGGAATTTGATTTCTGATCGATCACGAGATCTGTGATCAATCAAGTGTGATCGATCACAAAAATACTGTGATCAATTAGGGCCACGAAATTTGGTTCTCCGAGATTCATGACAACCTAGTTTAGTGAGTTATAAAACCCCCTAAATTGGTTCATTTCTCATTTTCAAAGAACCCTAAAACTCCCTTATCTCTTAAAAACCCTAACCCTAGCCTCCATACACCATTCCATTTCCAATCCCTTACAATGCCTCGCTACAAATCCATGGGGAAGAAAAGGTCAACCAAGGATTCTTTGGGTTCTCAACGAGGGAATTCCAAAGGAAAGGAACCGGCAAGTTCCCACATTCCACCTCCAAAGAGATCCAAGAAGCAAAAAGGTGGTTCTTTTTTTCCATTCTAAAATGAATTGAGTCAAGCACGATATGAAACCACCTTCTCTACAAGGGGTTTATTGATCAAGAGGCTGATGGCTTTGGATGCTTTATGCACCGTGCAACTATATGAGCACATCAATACACAAGGATGGATGCCGATCTTATCAATTAAGGGACCTGTCCATGATGAGGCGGTAAGAATTTTTTATTCCAATATCTTTGATGAGAATTTTTTAACTTGTTCACTTTACTCCTCGGTCTACCAAATTCTGATCTTGATAACTCCGGACTACATCTCAACATTCATGTAGATTCCAAGGGTTGCAGACGCAATTCCTTTTCCACCTCAGCACATGTCCAAAGAGGACAAGGCAGCCATGACTCGGCGCTTATGTGGGAAGACAATTAAATGGACCATAAAGCTCACTAAGAGTGATTATAGACCTGTAGTCCAGTTCCTTTTTTACATTTTTACATACATCCTACTTCCAACTACACATAGGAGTGGTCTCACCTTTCACATGGCATATTTGATCGACTCTATTCTGGAAGGGAAGCGTATTGATCTCCCCTATGTTATATGTTGTCTTCCTGTGGGCCTCTGTTGTTGACCATTCTACTAACAGTTTTCCATTTTCAGTCCTCATATCCTAGATCCTTAAGGCACAGAAGGTGTCGTTGCAGTCTAGTGTTCGTGATCGCCGGATATTTGCTCTTGGCCTCAGCACATTACAGAGGATGCATATCTTGGACACAACTAGTGATCAGTCGTCTGGATCTACTTTCTGTGCTCCTCTTGCCTGCTTTGCCTCTGCCACTACCAAGAAGAAGATGATGGACCTACTGCAGAATGTCCTCATCAAGGTCAAGAAGAGCTTGAAGAATCAGAAGGCTCTTTACACGAATCAAAAGGTCATAGCAACTCACCTATCCATAGCCACCCCCGAGGATCCGCTCATATTACTTTCCCTCAGTGAGGATGATTATGAGGAGGAGGTTGCAGGTGAGGCACCTCTAGATGTTGATGATAATGGGGCTGCTGATGGTGATGAGGAGGATGAGGATGATGGAGATGAGGATGGAGGAGGAGACTCTAAGGAAGGAGATGAAGAAGAGAAAAGTTTGATGGTTGATATATATTTTTTTGTTTTGTTTGTATGGATCCGTTTATGTTATCTTTTGGACCACTTATAGGTTTTTTTAATGCATTATATCTTTTTGTAAATCTTTTGAATCAATGTTATCTATACTTGGTGGTTCCTGATTACATGTCCTTCTCTTATTATTTCTCTTTGTAATTGCATGACCAAAAGGGGGAGAGATAACACATATATAGGGGGAGCCCATGGGGAGAGGGAGAGGAGAAAGAAAGTGTGAGTGAGTGAGTTGAGGATGATTGTTGTTGTGGTTGAGGGTTGCATTGAGCATTGAGCATTGAGCATTGAGCATAACTAACAAACTGTCAATTTCATGTTTAAATATTCACACATTATGCATCTTTACAATTGTCATTGTTAGAACTCATTATGCTTGAAAAAGAAGGTATATGTATATGGATGTATGCAGGTCTTTAGGTGTTCAAAATGAAATGAGAACAGTACTAATGGACACTCAACGGCAGCTCAGTTTCTAGCTATTTATATGAGTCTATATGACTGGTCTTGTCTTGTAAAGGTTAATCATTTATGTAAAGGGACTGTAAAAGGTTTTTCCATGTAATTGACAAAGGGGGAGGATGTTAGGTGCATGTATTGTCAATCCCATGTCAAAACAGTCAAGCTGTAAAGTAAGTGTCAAGCCCAAGAGAGTGCTCCAAGCTCGAATGAAAGAAGGCAAAGAAGGACTAAAGGCTCACAAGATCAAGACACGTAGCAAAAGTGAAGAACAAAGTTGAAAACTTAGGTCAAGAAGGCTAGAGCTGAAGGCTGACAAAGAGAAGGTTGAATAGATGCTTATGACATGCTCAAACCTCGAAAAAATATCCACACGTTGCACTATGCACTAAAGTCACTAAGATTAAACATAAGACTAAGTGTGAGGTGCTAAAAAATGCCAAAATACATTTGTGGTTGTCCCAAAAAGATGAAAAAACAAGATCCAAAACCAACAAAGTGCAGAAAAATAGCAGACCCTGATCGATCACAAGTCCAATTTTAGGCCAAAATTGAATTCCCGAGAGTTGTGATCTCAGACCCTGATCGATCGCACTTTCTTGATTGATCATGAAAATTGTGTGATCAATCATGGCCACGAATCTAATAAAAATCATACTTTATTTTGGAGATTCCAATCCGAGGATTCTCAAGACTTGTCCACTTGAAAGTGTTCTAATCCTATGGACTGAGATTAGACTTAGCTCTATAAAAGGGTAATAATACCCTATAATCAAAAGAAAGACAAATACATAAAAGAAAGAATTCTTGTCTAAGAAGAACGGCTAGTTTGAACTCCGAAAAATCTAGTTGCTATTGAGTGAGTAATCTTGTGCTGCTGCAAATACTTTCTTAATCACTCTCCAAGTGTTTTACATCGAATACCAAAAGAGGAAGAAAAACAATCTCTGCTGTGTTTTCGAACTGTGGAAGAAAAGGTACATCAGCTCATCAGAAGGAGCACCCACCACTGGTATACATTGACATATCAACCTATATGAGGTAAATCCATATTTACTAAATCATTCATTGTTTAAATCTCTTCCATTGGAGACACCAGAAGGAGTGTTGCACTCTTCAAAGATATAGAGTGTAGGTAAAACTTGCTTAACAAGTAGAAAGAGTTTTGTGTGAATTTTACCTAGATTGTCTGTACTTCAATCTGAATAAAATTACGGCAGCTCTGGATTGAGCTTTAGGAGTGGACGTAGGCCTGAGTGTTGAACTACTATAAATATTTGTCTTGTGGTTGTGTGTGATATCTTTACTTTGTGTTCATTATAGCAGTTGTACATGTAATCATCCTTGTGTGCTATTGAATTAAGTATTAATAAGTACAGTCACAAGGGATAATTCAATCACTTGACTCTCACACATTAATTGGTAGATTAAATAACATAATTGAACAAATAAATTAAGAAAAACTAAGTTAATCAAAAAGAGTGCATTCAATCCTATTCACCCCCTCCCCCTCTATGATAGAATTTCAAGGAGATGATTCAAAATCGTATTGACCAAAATATATGAGTTATAGGGGGGTATTACTACAAATGCACAATAAATATGTACATGTTTATATATTAATACACCACTTGTTAAATAATGTCACTTCCTTGGTAGAAACTAGAATGTTATTTGTCCATTAAGACTAGAGATGATGTGAACCCTTCATCTATCACCTTGTAATAGATAGTTTCTGTTTGAAAATCTCATTTTAGATCTTCTATTTCTTTTCTTTCTCGTGTCAAAAAGTGTCACTTCCTTGGCAGAAACTAGTATGTTACTTGTCCATTTAGACTGGAGATGATGTGAACCCTTCATTTATCACCTTGTAATAATAGTTTCCGTTTGATCAAATCTAACAATAATGTTTCCTCATGATTGTTCATAAGATTGATCAACATTCTAATCCCTTATTAGAGAGTTGTCGCATTTGGACCTATGATTCTCCTTGGTCTTTAATTTGCTTTTCGTGCCCGATCTGATAAGTTCTACCATGGATTTATATTACATTTATGTTTTAGACAAGGGAAGCAAATACACTTCTATTAATGAAGATAATGAAGCAAATATTCTGTCCATGAATGTGGGGATGACACGTGGAAGAAAATGGGTAAGAATTTGTGTGGGTTAAAAGAAATTTCAAATTGCCATCCATTTTATCCACCTTTCATGTCCATAGTCCTAGACACCAATTCTTGGACAAAACATCAACAAAGACAAATATTCTTAAAAAAAAGAAAAACAAATTACAAATGACAAATAAAAGGAAAAGAAGATATTGTAGCTACATGATTGGGAGAAACCCTGGTTTAGAAGAGAGAATATTTTATTTATATCATTGAAAGCAAGTGACGTTTAAGCAAGGAAGAAGAAGAATGATTGTTTGTGTCGACACAAACTTTGTAGGCGTGCCATTGATTGATACATGATGTGTTTTTTTTTATTTGGTGTTTGTTTTTTACCACCTACTTTTTCAATTGAACACTTTTTTTTATGATTTTACCCTCAACACCATGTGTCAGCTTATAATTCATCATAGACACTACAAGGACTTTTTCATCACAGAGCATGTACTGAGTTTGTTTTTTTTAACGCTTCAATCTCTTCTTTTTTTGTGTGGTAATAATCTCTTTTGTTAATACGTTTCCTCTCATCTACTAAATAAAAAAAGAAAACGAAAATTCAATATACAGCCATAGGTCTTCATTAACTTCTCTCTAATGAACCACTTGAATAATCTAGTTAACGTGGTCTTTCGAAATGGCTAGACTTCTTACATTCTAGCCTATCAAATGCTTTTTCTGCGTTGACACATGCCTATATACGCCAATCATTGATTGACACATGATGTGTTTTTGAATTTGGAGTCTCTTTTTTTACACTTGAACACTTTTTTTGAACCCCCAACACAACAAGTGTTAACTTATAAATCAACATAAACACTAGACACTTTGTCATTTCAGACCATTTTGCTTCGTGTTTTTTTTTTTTTTTTTGGTGGGGGGGAGGGATTTGAGGGGGTGCTCCCACCCCTTGCCTTTGCATGGCTTTGCCATTGCTGTGAACACCTGCACAGAAGAAAGAAGGAACTCGATTGGTCACCGATATGGTGTCGGCCAAAGCTTCACCGATGCCTAAGTCAAAGACTCACTTAACGAAAATTGAATATATAATTTCTTATAAGAGTTTTTCCATACCTTATAGAGTAGTGCAGTGTCCTTATATAGAAAGTATGAGGGCATATGGCTAGGGATTTTCTTGCGGATTCTTAGCTTGTGCAAATATCATGTTGCTAGATTGTTAGCTGAAATCTCGGGATTGGATTCCTGGTATGATTCTCGGCAAGGATCCCAGTGTTGATCTCTAGGTCAATATTGACTTGCCTTGTTTAGTTTACCTGCACTTGCCAACTGTAAGCACCTAATTTTGGCGTAACTCCCTGTATCGGTGTTTCTTTTCAAGTTAGTAGGCAAGTAGAGCAATCCCTAACTTCGTCGTTATTCATCAAATTCCAATCGATCAAAAACCAACCCCTATCCACTTGTCATCTTTACTTCATATCTATTACTTTTTATTAAAAATAGTATTTTATTTATCAAATGTTTTTTAAAATATTATTTATGTACCCTACACCTAACTTTTACCTTTTCATATTACTAGTTTATTTAAAAATAAATTTTATTTATTTATTTGGTATATATTTATTTTACTTAATGATTATTAGTTTAGTTCATTTAATTTTTCCTTTTTAATTATTTTATTTTCAAGAAATGATCCGCCGCATCCAAACAGTTTGTTTCTTTGTGTCCCCATGCCACAAGTTGACAAGTGATAGTGCCTCTTTTGAAATAGGGAACAAATGTTCATTCGAACATTTTTTAATTTTTTTTATTATTTGTTTATTTATTTTAACTTTATAAATCCTATTTTATGAATAACTATTATTTATTTTTGAAAACTCTTTTACAATTTTAGCCATATAACCCCACACCACAGGCTGACACATGATGGTTCATTCATTTTTTTTTTTTTTTTTTTACATAAGAAGCAAATGTCCATTGGAGAACTTTTTTTTTATGGTTGGACCCTATAAAGTCACTGTAAACCACACTTAGGGGTACTCATTTTCATTTGAAAACTGTTTTTACAATGTTAACCTTATGTATCTCAATTTTGTATATAGGAAACTAGGAACTTATAGTGTGGGTGGGCAAAACCTTACCCTCCACTAAATCATTCTCTCTCCAACCCCTCCTTCCATCCAACGGTCACCCCACTTTCCCCCTCCCACACCTCTACGTCTCTAGGCCCAGCTCTCTTCTCTATCCTGGCCTCCCTCTCTCTCTCTCTCTCTCTCTCTCTCTCTCCCCTCCATTTTGATGAAATCGTTGAGCCCTCCTGCCTAGCCTTTCTCTCTCTTTCCCATTTATGTGAAAACCCCAAAGTGCTTTCTATGCCTAAGCTCTCGTTTTTACCCATTTCCCCCATTTCGTGAAAAAATCAAACCCTATGCTCTGTAACCCTGAGCCGGCTTTCTTCTTCTCTCTCCCATTCGGATACCAGTTGTCTAGCCCTACTTCCACCAACCATGTCACTCTAGCAAGATTTCAGGCTGATTGAGAGCGACTACACAGAACAACTTTGAAGACCACCCTCATCTCTCTTCCCCATGGACCCTGCAACTACCAGGCACAATGAATTGGCTAGTTGATCAACACCAATCCTGAAGACTACTCCACCCCACTCTCATTGAATTTTCTTTCTATAAAACCTCAACCACCATCATAGGGGAGGGTGAGCTTCTCCAAATAAAAAAGGGGTTTGGTCTATGGAGCTCGCCGGCTTCTCTGCAGAGACTCACAAAAAAAAACCCTAACCACAAAATCTGAATCCTAAACCCCTTCAACATCTTCTCAATTAATCCTATAGGATATCCACATCCTCTATTCTTCCCTCTCTAAGAACTTAGCCTGACTTGATCATCCTATTAAATCTCTGCCCTACTACTAAGGAACAAGAGAAGAACATGATGCGTGTGCTGTAGAGGACAGAATAATCTGCTTCTCATCCCTCCAGATTTTTTTGATAGTATACTCTACAATAACAACAACCAACCAACCAACCAACCTTATCCCAACTATTTGGGGTCGGCTACACGAATCCTGTTCCTCCATTCCACTCAGTTTAGGGTCATATCTGCCGTTAAATTACAAGCTACCATGTCCCTCCTTACTACCTCCACCCAGGTCAATTTTGGCTTTCCTCTAGTCCTAGTTCCTTCAACTTGTATTGTCTCACTCCGCCTCACTGGTGTAGTCATTGGTCTTCGTTGCACATGCCTAAACCATATCAATCAACTTTCCCTCATTTTATCATTTATTAGTGTTACCCCTAAACACCCATGAATGAATTCATTTATAATTTTATCCTTTCTAGTCTTGCCACTCATCCATCTCAACATCCTCATTTTAGCCACACTTGTTTTGACAGTGTACTCTATCTCTCTAAAATTCCTTTCTACTATGTATAATATTTTTAGTTTCATTTTTATGGCAGTAATAGTTTATCATTGATTGAATCTAACCAATGGTTTTGTTGATATTGTTTATGTTCCCTTTTAACATTACTTAATGGGTTTTGATGGTGTTTTGAGGTGGAGTTTGATTTGTCTTTTTCCCTTTTTCTTATCTGGAATTATAGGTCTTTCGCATATTATTCTACGCAAATACTTTTTAGTTTCATTATTTTTCTAAGATTTTTCCTTACTTTTACAGAGGGAGGGATTAACTCAAGAAGAATCATTATGATTGTGTATTGTTTCTGATGTTTTTCATTCTTATATTTATTTATTTTTCTATTTATCTTTGTAAATTTCTATGTAATTAATTTTTTTTGTTTGGACTAAGTAGAGGGTTTCATCTCTCTTGGTAGAATTGGATTGTAATGGAATTCTTTTTTTAGCATATATCTGCATTTGTAGAAATGTGAATCCTAAGGTCTTAAATGTGGGGTAGCTTGTTTTTGGGATTTTAAGTTTTTGTCCTTTTAAAGACAATAAGGAAAGAGTTGTTGAAATAGCTCCCTCAGCTTATTCTGAACCTTGGGGCCCTTAAACTTTTTTCCAAGTTTCTTAAACTATGTAAACCCAACAATTTCTATACTTCTAATTAATATTATTATGGTTTTATTTCATCATGTATGGATTATTCACGTTTTGTATTCCACTTTATGTGAGTTTTGTGTAGGTGTCTCTCTATCACTCATGTTCTTGGACTTTTGTATATGTGTTTCTTCATAAGGATGTGAACATCTCAATGTGCAAAAGTGGGCCTGATCGGTGTTGGTGTGTGTTTAGAGGCGCATGTCCACATTTTTTATGTGGGCTTTGTAGTTCTTTGTACATGTGTGTAATTTATGTGGACGTGTTGAAGAGCTTCTTTAAAAAAACAAGAAGAGAAAATCCGTTCATTCGCCCCCGCTCCATGCCCAAATCTTGGCATGTTGTGAGGCAAACTACAAACCATTCCTAAACCCGAACCCTTCATGTGGACCCACAAACTCTAATTCTTCTCTCAGAAATTAGCCTAGCTTGGTTCCTTGTTCTACCATTCATTCATCCTTTCTCTGCCCTGCTGTGAAGACCAGACAGTAAAGTCGTCATTCCTTCATACATTTAATGATTAAGGGAGGACTAACGCAGATTTGGAAGTCATAGAATGATGTTATTGTATGATGTGAACATGCCATGTAGGTTGGTCTTATTTATATATGTATGGGGGGTTAATCAAGCACAATGTTTGGGGATTTATATTTTATATATTTTTTATATTGTTGTTTGGGTTTTAATTCTTTTGATAACTAAAAATAATTCTACTGTAAGTGATGTATGCATGCTATAAAGGGTTTTAGTCTTGCTTTCAATAATGCGGTTGTTTGATGGTTTTGGCCTTTGGTTCTGGAATGGATTTCATTGATAACTGTATACATATACTGACACGCTCACCTGATTTTTATTCTATACATCTTTGTTGTACATCTCTGTTGTGCTCTTCAATACATGTTGATACTATCGCCCTTTAACTCCCACAAAAAAATTTTATCATTCATTCATTTATTTTTCTTTAAAACATCTACTTTATTCTATCTTTATTTTTTATCAAAGCTGAATAAACATTGTGGATTGTGGTTTTTTTTTCTTTGCAAATTTGATTTGTGCAGTTTAAAACTCGTTCTTCTTTGAAACATGATAGAATGGCTACATGGGTGCATTACTATAGATACAATAAAGTGGCTATGCCGTGTGCATTGTTGTGAAGAGCTGGATTCCATTTTGAATTTAATAGAAGGGAAGCAAACTTGGTGGCTAGATAACATATTTTGATTTCTTCTGTTGCATCAAAGTTTGTCTTGTCAGTACATTTCTAAAGAAATAGCTCAGGTTATTTTGGTAGATAAGTTGAAATTCCTCATGACAGTCCCATGTACCAAAATCTTCAAGTTTGGGATGTCTTTTGGGCTGGTTAGCCACTTACCACAGTTTAAAATTGAAAGTGTACTAGCAGTAAAATTTTATTTTGGAATTAGGTAGATAGGTGGTTGTTACTCAATCAATAATTATGTAATGGAATAAAAGAAGACATTGTGGTTATATGAGTGGAGTATTTTCATAAAATGTAATCCTTTTATGGTGTTCTTGATGGATACAGGCCTCATGGTCTGCATAGTCATATTGGGTATCAAGGAAAGGATGGAATCTCATGTGATTGGACGTACTATCATTGCTGCTGCCTCATGACCTAAATTTGATAGATTAGGCAACAATTTTTCAACAGCATATGGTTCAACTGAGATTTATTTTCTTTTGCAATAAAGGATTTCTTAAGACATGGACAAAGGTCCTAGATTGCTTTGGTAGCTGTTAAGTAGCTATTCCAATTTCCAAAAAACAAGTGACTGATTCTTTCATAGGACACATTGGGTGTTCTCATGTCACACTAGGATCTAGGGACAGTACACATGAGTTGCCACCGAACGTATCCAAATAACGCATATTAGTGGCTACATTTCTTTAAATTAATAGCTCACTTGATTTTACATCAAATATATTTTTATTTGTTTCAAGCATGATCATTCTTTGAATTCTTTTACCTTCATCTTTATCTTTATCTTTTGGGTTTGTTGAGTTAAATTCATAGAAAGCCTTATCTTATCTTTTTTTTTTTTTTTTTTTTTCTGTGCTTAGTTCGCCATAAAATCACATTCTTCTTTTACCTTTTAGATAAAATGTTGTTTATTTATAATAGAACGACCTGTTTTCCTCTTATGGGTTATGACAATACCTTTATTTGGACTTCATAAATTTTTATTCACATTGATAATTTCACTTATTCTCATACTAATCTATCTCATTTCCTGAGTTATGTGGAATAGTAGTAGCAGTAAAAGGTATGCCTCTAAACCTAACTCTCTTGGTTTGTTTCCATTCCTTTAAAGGAGATTGTGTTAACTGCAAATCGTGTTATATGCAGGAAATGTCTAGAGGCTTTGGTTATAGGGTGATCGTGAAACTATGACTTGGCAGGTAAATAACACATTTTGGGAGTTTCAACCTATACAAAGGAGTTTAGTTTATATGTATCTAGTTAGGATATGTATTATTTTTTGGATGATTTAGCAGTTCACTTTATTTAAATTATATATATGATAAGATGATGTAATATTGATATAGACGAATATGAAATTGTCTGGTGGACAACAGTGATGATGTGGATGTATGTTATATTTTGAGTGTTTTTTTTTAAATTGTTGACCATCAGGTTATTAAAAAAGTGACATGGGGATCACTATTCATCCCCAGGGGTCCATATTACAGTCGTTATGTTGTCAAAATTTTGGCAAAAATAATATGGATTCTCTGTCTACTCTCAATAAAATGAGACAAAAAACAAAAGATGAATAGATAAAATTGACCTTCAGACTATAACGGGTTTAAAATAGGTAACCAAAAAAGTGGACAAGATGGGGTGCCTAACACCTTCCCCAACTCGTAAACGAATCACTTACCTAGGAATCTCTAAGACTCGATCAATTTAAGTATAGAGTTAAACATTTCAAACTGTTTTCAAAAACTGATATCCAGTTGTATCATTAAAAAGACTGGTGGTGACTCCAAAACATTGCGGGATATTTCTTGCAATGAGCAACGCTGTTTCAAAGGGATTTATCCATAGTCCAAGAATCGAAGCCCACATGACCTATGCCTGTATCTTGGACCACATTACCTTGGTTGGGCGTTTATGCTGAGCTAATATGATATGCCAAGCTGTTGTGCCATCCCAAGCTGCCAAGGTATGTCGAGCTACCCATTAGTTGCTCCCTATTCCTGAGCTGGTGTGCCAACCCATCGAAGGGATTTCAAATCACAATCCATCAAGAGAGATGTTAGCGCCTATTGGTATTCGGCAATTGCTTTTTCTCATGAATCAGAGGGGTGCATTTATTGCACCGCCTGTACAACGATGGTTACATTTGTATTTTCACTCATCATAACTGCCAGTTCACATCCACATAAGATGGTTGAGATCTGACCTTGCTTTTTGATCTGACAATCTAGACAAGATTGGGTTTTTATAAATAGTTCTTGGGTGGGTAGACACTCCCCATTCAAAAACTTTTGAAAGCTTCTCCTCCTAGCTCCTATACCTCGACTCTATCATCTGGTTCTTCTTATCTAGTTAGTTCTTTGTCACTTTCATTTCCAGATCTAATGTCTGCATTCCGGTAAGTGGTTTTGGCTTCTTTCCCTTATTTTCATTTTGTGGGGTTTTAGGTGGAGTCTCTTACCTAAGTTAAAAGAGTTTCCCTCCATTTTTCTTTTTTCAATGACGTTGGATTCCACTGGCATTGACTTTGGCTTTCACCTAGTTTGTCTTTGTTCCTTTATCAAAGCTCGGTAGGCACCGCTTGACCTAAGCATCATACGCTAGGATTTTTCTTTTTTGACTCATTCATTTTCTAAGTTTCTTTCCTTCTTTGGTCCATCCTCTGAGGTCATATACGCCGTTAGGAGGATGGATTATGCCGAGCCGAGTCATGAGTCTTCGAACTCAATAAAGACCATTAGTGACCACCAAGTAGGGCTGTAAACGGATCGAATTCGAATCGGATATAGCTACATTCGTATTTGTATTCATTTAGTTAATCGAATATCAGATTCGAATTCGAATATTTGCGGATGTTTAAAAGTAGGATCCATATTCGTATTTGTTTATATAAACGAATTTCGAATACGAATTCGAATATATCCTATTACACTTTCTATTAGAAACTTGAGGGTTTTGTTTCAATTTTTTATATAAAAAAATAATAATGAAAAACCTATTTCCTCTTTAAATCTATTATTTACCCATAACACCAAAACAAGATAAGATATACACATTAATTTGATTGTTATAACTTATATTTGTAAAAAAAATCTTTACCAAATATATATATATAATCGGTCGAATATTAATTGGAGCGGATGTATACATATCCGCATCCGGTTCGTTTATAATCGAATATTTAAACGAATCGGATATAGATGCATCCGTATTCGTCTTAATCGAATTGAATTCGAATCGAATGCTGACGCCTAGGCAGATAGTTGACAGCCCTACCACCAAGTCTGGGGGGATTCCCCCAATCAAGCTCAATTTTCTCGACCTACCCTAGTCCGAAAGTCAAGATTTATCGACAAGCCCATCAAGGCCAAGTCCATCCCTTCCTCCTTACCCAACTCCAGTCTGGCTCACCTCCATGAGTTGTGTGAAATGTTGGAGGGGATTCAGCTTCAAGTTCCTCTACCAGGGGAATGAGCGCGTAGTTTTTCTGCTGACTAGGTATGCTTGTATGAGTATGCCCTGGTTGGTGGTCTCCGTATTCCCTTTTTTCCTCTTTGTTCGAGAACTACTCGAATACCTAGGGTTGGCCCCTGTCCAACTTATGCCTAATGGAAGGAAGTGTGTTGGCGATGCAACAATCATAACTTTTAAAAAATGACCACTTGGGTGTACATCACATCGACATCCAAAAAACACGGGACTCAGGCTGAGTCGGGAAGAAAATTAGAGAGGGGAAACTCAATAGTGCAATGCAAGTGAAGAAATTCAATCCAAACTTCCATATGCTTTAGCCATGCACCCTAACATGAGAGCATTAGCTAACAATTGTGATTTAATTACTAAACTAGTTGTGAACCGATACGTATTCACACGAACAAAGTGGTTTAGGATGTACTTTTAAAAATTTGTTGGTTATGGCTTTTTGTTTTAAGTAGAAAATTAAACGTTTAATAGAAATAAAGAGAATAAATAAAATACATTGAAAAATTAGTTTGAGGAAAGCATCATATGAGTTTAAAAAAGAAGAGAGAACATATGGGAGTGATAAAAGATACATAACATTTTTTTTAAAATAAAAGGATGATAGAGAACTGCCACGTAGGCACAATCTTTGCTTACCAAATAGGGTTTGAAACATCCTTTAAAACAAAAAGAATGAGAATGTAGAGATGAAAACCATTTTTAGTAGAAGCCTTTATTTAATATTATTATTGTTGTTGTTTTAATAGTGGAAGTTGCTATGATTAGTAGAAAATAATGACAATTTGAGAAAAATATTTTTTTGGTAATCTAGAAGCTATGAAAGAACATGGAGTGATTTTAGGAATAAAGAGTGGGAGAGGTTGTAAACATCCCTAATTATTAGTAGTAAATACCTTTTTTTTAATAAAACAATTAAATGTTTTTAATTGTCATATGAATTACTACTTTCAATAGGAGACTTCATAGTGGAAATATAAATGAAGTGATTTTAGCGGTATAGGGAGACTAGGAGGGTTCTTTAATTTTTAAAATCCAAAAAAAAATACAAAGAAAAGTGCCACATTGGCATGGAGGATCTACTTAAATTTATATTTCAGCAACTTGCCAAAACAACCAAAATGTGCCACATCTCTATTATATATATATATATATATATATATA
>JAOXJP010069451.1:0-15358 GCA_025762735.1 Platanus orientalis
TAGAGGATTTCAACCAACACTCTAAGAGGACCCCACTTTGACTTATTGACTCTTTAAAATTACTAAAACACCATTGACAATAATGCCTTATTACAAAAATATCCAAAAAAAGTGCCTTATCGTGTCCCTTCATGTGTAGACCCCACCAAGGCCATGTGTGGGTCCCACCTTGCCTCCAATGTCCACATCAGGATGCCATTTGGTACATGGGCTTTGAGTAGTCTCATTTTTTTATTTTTTATTTTTTTATGACCACATCTATTTCATCTGTTGAGGGGGGGGGGCAATTGAGACTCATTTTCTTTTGGGGTGTTGGGGGTATTGGTGAATGTAAAGTTCTTGGGTATACAAATTACTTAATAGAGTTGGAACTGGAACATAAATATATGAGAAATAATCAGTAAGGCACCTGACAATGTCTTTGGAGTCCCCGATGTCCAGTGTCCAGCCCCCAAAGTGATGCGAACATGATTAAGAGGTTGATGTTTGTGCTACATCACAAGAGGACCAAGTTCAAGATGTGTGTGCAACATGGGTAATTCGAGTTTTTTAGGTGGATGGGATGTCATTGTAATAAGGCTTTTTGTGCCCATGGTTTTTTAGTCCAAGTGTATTTTTGTAATAAGGCATAATTGTCAGGGGTAATTTAGTAATTTTTGTGTGTCAACAAGTCAAAGTGGGGCCCTTTTGGAGTGCGCTGGTTGAAATTCTCTAGAAAGGCTAAATTTTGGCACTTTTTGTTTTTAGAAAGTCAAGGTTTTAGTGGTTTTAGGTGTTGGAAAGTCTTAGGTAGCAAGTAGGCTAGTTCATTTAGGAGTTTCTATTTTGGTTCTTGCTATTTTCTTAGTGTTTTGAGCCGCACGTTTTTGTAATAGAAGACATAGATTTATGAAATAAAATTTGATTTTGTTTGTGGGTTTATCCCTTCTATCCCCCTTTCTCTTTGGTGTAGCCGTGGTCTCCCAACTAGGGTGTTGTATCCCTAGCTTCTCTCTTCTTCTTCCTCTCTTTTCAATCGTTCTTTTTTAATCTCTTCTCCTACTTCTAATTGCTTCTTCTTCTATCTAATGTTTCTCTTCTTCTCTCTAAATATCCATATCTTCTTGCTGCAACCAAGGTGCTGCAACTTAGGAATCTGCATACAATAAAGATCTCATCAGTGTTTTCAGGATCATAATATAAGCTGAATCGCACCCTTCAAAAGAAGGTTTCTTATGTGGGTTTTGATCAGGTTATCTTCTATAATTTGTGCTTCATATAATTCTGAATATTCTTGTTAATATTCTCTATCAAATTCTGTGCTCTGTTATATGCAATTGATTGCTGTTTTGATACTTAACTGAGTTTTCTGGTACATATATCAGCAAAATCGCTCCCCCTATATCTCCTTATTTTCTTGTTTTTCTTTTAGGGTTTTACTCCCTATGTGCCCTCTTCTAAACCCATCAAACCCTCTTGATTCTCCCCTGATTTTATAAAAGTTTCTAATCAAGAACCTCCTTACTGTTTTATGTTATTTCTTCACATAACATTGCTGACTTGTAAAACCTCTATTTTATATACTTTTATTTATTAGAATAAGCTTAAATTTTTTATGGTGATTCCTTCGATGTACATCTAAACACCTATAAAATTTTGAGAAATTTCTAATGCATCAGCAAGGCATTTTGTTAATTTTGTGGGTTCTGCCTGGGAATTCCATAAACCTTAGCCCCCTTCCCTTATTTCTCAATCTTTCCTTTTCTAATCCCATTCTAATCATTCTAATTTCTTTTGTTTGCTAATTTCTCATTTCCCTTACATTTGTGATTACTTGGGTGTACCTATCAGTAGTTCTTGGTTTATCTAAATTTGTCATAAGCTTCCATATTTTTAATTGAGCCTACATAAGCAAGATATACAAGCCTAGATTTCCCCACATCAGTTTGGCACCAAAACTTGTCATATCCAGCATCACAATGTCATGACAAATGTAGTTTACAACATCTTTAAGTGACTCATTCGTCAACCACGTAGCTTCAAAATGGAAGGAGCCCTTATTTTTTTTCACAATATCTCCAAATTAAGTAGGATTAGATAGTGATTACTGTTTATCACTAGAAGGTGTAGAATGGATGCATTTGGAAATTGAATTATCCAGCGAGGATCAGCCCATGCCTGATCTAATATTTTTCTGATATTAAATAGTTGGCTCCTTGTGTTTGTCCATGTGTACATAGGTTCAGAATATCAAAGATCAATGAATCTACTGTGGTTAATCATGTCTTGAAAGTTGTTGATGTAATTATTCAATATCTTATCTTCATAATGTTTCTCCAGTGCTAAAACAATAGCATTGAAATTGCAGGAAAATTTTATAACACAATTCCATACACCTTGCCTATTGGTTCTTTTAGGATAATTATGCACACATAAGAAATGCCAGAAGTAGATGTATAATCATATGGAATTTATGCAATTATAACGTTGCAAGAGTTAATTACCTCAATTATTATCATCCTATAGAAGCCATGGGCCGCCCAATCTACTTGCAGAAGAAACAATCCAAGAATTTTTTTATGCAGACTTGGTTAAGAGGCTCTTGTATGTTCCTCCACACAAGAGTAAGATTCAAGTATTGTCTTTTATGTGGGTTATTTATTATCTTTTAAGGGGTAGGATCTACTTTGTAACAAGGCCAATAATGCCATGGGAAATTTGGGTTTTTTAGTGAGTCAATAAGTCAAAGGGTCATTGCTTTAGTGCAATGGTAGTGGCTTGGTCTGTCAGAGTGAAAATGCGGGTTTGAGTCTCGTGAGTAGCCACTTTGTGCAAAAAAAAGCCAAAGGTTAGGTTTGTCTCTAGTCCACCCCTCCTAGCACCCTGTAGTTATAGGACCAATGCCGGGTAATGACCTTTTTAGTGAGTCAAGAAGTCAAAGTGGGACCCTTTAGGAGTACTGGCCAAAATTCTCTAGGAGGCCTTAATTTTTGGTAATTTAGTTTTTAGAAAGTAAATGTTTTAGTAGTTTTTTGCATTGTTTTGAGAATCGGACCGGACATTGAACCAGTAAGGTGAGCGGTTTAGGTTCAACCGGGTTCGACCATGTTCAACCTTGGGTTTGTACGGTTCGACCGTGTTCAACCTTTGGTTTGTATGATTTGACCGTGATTGACATAAAAATAAATAACATATTTTAAAATATAAAAAAATAAGGCCATGCCTATTAGTCTATTACATTAGGAAGCTTAATAAATATGAAAATATAAAAAAATGATACACATGGGATTGATAAATATTAAAGTTAAAGATAGTAATGCAATGTACAACCAACAAAGAGGGTGAAGTAAAAGCCTAGCACACTGAACCTTAAAACTCTCTCCACCATTTCATGATAAAACATGAACGAAAAAAATACCTCCCAGACATCAACACAAGAAACCCGAAAGACCTAAACCCTAAACCTTGTAAATGAGCCAAACCTAGCTTTCATATCAATCAAGTAGCCCGAGATTTACCCTTGAAAGCCTTACCTCTTCCTCTACTTATCGTCCATGTATTCTCAAATCAAGGTTTTTATTTTTTTGATAATTAAAGATGATTTTATTAAATAACGAAAAATGTTACAACATAGAGATACAACGATCAAATATCCCACAATTTAGAATGGAGTGTTTACACCAACAAACATGACAACTTGCTTAACACCCCAATTTGCTAATTCGTCAGCAAGAGTATTTTGTTCCCATAATATATGAGAGAAGGAGCAATGTAATTCCATCACCATTTCTCGGATCTCATACATCAAGTTCCATTCTCAAATCAAGGTTTTAAAACCAACCTTTCTTGAATCACTATTCATAGAGATAAAACCCCCCATTAATCCATTGGAATGAATCAAAAATAGATTCTAAGGAGCAGGTAATAACATGATCAACCGAAGAGGAACAAAAGATGGTGAAAGAGGAGAGGAAGACGAGGGCAATGGGGAAGAAGATGGAAACTGGAAAGCCACACAACATACGTTTTTTTGGGTGTTTCTAATAATTGGTTGGTTTAATATAAAAAACTAGTTCTTAAAAACCGGCTGGGTTTACCGGTTTTGCACATGGGACGAATCGTTAGTGTCTCCAGTTTTGGTTTAACCATCCGGCCCGGTCTGGTTCTCAAAACTATGGTTTTAGGCTTAGGATAATCTTAAGTAGCAAGTAAGCTAGTTAATGACTTTCTATTTCAGTTCTTGTTATTTTCTTAGTGTCTTGAGCCTATATAAACGGTTGCATGTTTTTGTATTGGTAGACAATGAATATGAATTAAGTTTTGGTTTGGGCATGTGCAATGAAGACCAATGACTGCACCAGTGAGGTGAAGTGAGACAATACAAGTTGAAGGTGCTAGAAGGACTAAAGGAAGACCAAAATTAACCTGGGTGGAGGTAGTAAAGAGGGACATGGCAGCTTGTAATTTAATAGCAGATAAGGCCCTAAATTGAGCGGAATGGCGGAACAGGATTCGTGTAGCCGACCCCAAATAGTTGGGATAAGGCTGTTTGTTGTTGTTGATAGTATTACTACCCATGCTATACATTCTAATATATTTTGGTATATTTGGAAAAAAATCATTTGTTTTTTTAAATAATTAAAATTTATTAAAAAAATACTTAAAAATGTTAAATTTTTAAAAAAAATATAGTAAACATGTTAGAACACATTAAAACATATTGTATATGATTTTCTATATACTATTTTGTTTTGTTGTATTTTTTATTCTTAATAAAAAGTTAATTATTTTTTAAAAGAATTATTTCAAATATAACTCCAATGTATGCTTGGGTTATAATATGTTAAATTCAAGGCATATGTCAGATGAAGTTAATGATATTTAGATTATGTTTATGAATGTAGATTCTCAAGTTGATTTACGAGTTTACAGATATAGGGTTGGGGCTTGGAATAGGACTTGAGACTTGGATTGCATATTACTTTACCTACACTACATTATACTTTTGTAAGTTTGTTCTATAGCCATTGGCCAGATAAAAAGGTCATTACCCAGTGCTAATCCCGTAACTACAGGATGCTGGGAGGGGTGGATTGGAGACAGGCCTAACCTTTGACTTTTTTTTTGCACAAAGTGGCTACTCATGAGACTCGAACCCACATTTTCACATTGATAGCCAAAGTCACTGCCATTGCATCAAAGCAATGACCCTTTTGTTTGTACTACAGCCATTGGCTCGACGTGTTCTATTATATATGGAATCATTGTTAGGTTATGAATTTGGGTTATAGATGCTTATTTATTGTTTCTTAATTATATATGGATTTATAACATTAATGTATAGTGTTTTTACCAATCTCTAAGACAAACTTTTAAATATGCGCAATAGCTTGTCTCAATGATGCAGCACAAGGGAGAGATACCAAAAATTGATGTAGAATAATTCTAAGAGGCTCAAATAAATATGAGATTCAAAGTGCGGAAGCAAGATATTTAAAGAATTAAATTTTAAAGCAATCAAGTAGCCACAAAAAGGGAAAATCAAGAAATAAAATGATAGAATATAGGTTAGAATGAAAAGGAGCATAAAAGAAGAAAATAAGGAAAAAGACCCAAAAAGGACAATTTTGTAATTTCTAGATAGAAACTCAAAATTATCAAAATATCCCTGATCGTGCGTCAAGAAAATCTAAAAATTTGCATGGTGATTCTGACCTCTATAAGGAATATGTGTACCAAATTTCAAGTAATTCCGACAAGTCTAGCTATATAAAATTATATAAACTTTCAGACTATAGAATCTTGAAATTCAAGAAACTAGAAAATTAAAGGTAGAAGATGGATCAAGAACTATATGAAATCAAAGAGAAACTTCAAGAAACTTGCATGAATGGTGAGTAGATTGATCAGGGAACAAAACCTTAAAACAAAAATCAAGAAAAGACAATAAAGAAATGGGTTACTAAAAAAATATTAAAAAGACGAAGAAGAGATGAAGGAGAAAGATCAGAAGGAGGTAGACCTTGAAGAAAATCACTAACCAAGGTTTCCAATCTTGACATCATAGCTTGGAGAAGAGAAAATTATTCCCACTAAAACAAAGACTTTTTTATCAATCAACTTCATTGTAAAATTATGGGGAGGGTTTGCCTTTAAATAGACTTACAACTATAAACAATTAGAAACTTGTTAAAATTGGAAACTTCTTAAAATCCTAAATTTGCTAGCCAAGTTTTTTTAAACATAAAACTAAAAATTCACTTTCCTAAAATTAAAACAACTAAAACTTAAAATTTTATAAAAAATACTATTTCCGTTTTTAGTGACAACCCCAAATTACATCGGATTTGTGCAATCTTAGTCTCATTAGAAAGGTCATTGAATAACTTATCTAATGACACCAAAATTAAGCCAAAAGGGAAAGTTTTAATCTTTGAAAAAGTGGTCTAAATATAAAAAACGGGATTACTCTAAAAAACCAACTAACATCTTGGCACTATTGGCCTTATTATATATGGACACATAAAATAAATGTTAGCCCCCATAAGATCTTTACTAAACCTACAGAACATTGCATGTTCCATAAATCGTTTTATGCGTGGACCCCACCAAGGGCAAGTGTGGGCCCTACCTTGCTCCCATGTCCTCATCACTCAATGTTGTTGGTTTCTAACTATTGATACCCAAGTGCTCAACGATGTTTGATGGTTTAGGTGTATAATGATGCTTATTATAATATTTCTTGAACTTTATTTAAAAATTCTAAGGTTTCCATGGTGTTTTTTATATCATTCATAGGTGATAACGTATGTCATTAGAGTATCGGTTTCCACAACTATCATAGATGGTTATTTTGTATTTGTAATGGTTCCTAGGGGTGTATTATTGTTTGTTCTATCATATCATGAAGTTTCATAAAAAAACTCTAACGTTTCCCTAAAGTTTCCATTGTTTCCGTAGCTTTTGACTTATATCCACCAAAACCTCGATACATTTCACAGTTCCATTTTCGAGGGGACCGAAACCTATGCTGAAACCAAAACTTTAAACCTTTCTTGTCCTAAACCTCATCCTCGACCTCTGCCTCGTCCTTGTCCTTGATTGTGGAACTCTTCCACATCTAGCTCATCATGGTCATTATGAAGAAAAGTTTCTAAAGTGGCTAGATGGACATTAGTGGCATTGTGTTTCACTTCAATCTTTGAGTCAATGCTTGCCAAACGTTGGTTAAAAGCTTTAAGAGCTCGGGTAATCTGTGGGCATGCACTAACAGCACTATCTAATGACCTATGACTATATGGGATGCAAAATGAGGTGCTAAATTCAGTTCTAATTTGCAGTGAATGAGAACTAACAACACTCTATAATGTCCTAGGACTAAATGAGATGCAAGATAATATGCTAAAACTTAATTGTAACATGCAAGGAGTGAGAATCCTAAGCATGCTCTGATACCAAATTTGATGCAGGACTATGTAAACTACTTCTCTATGACGGGATTAAATCAAAATTTCCAATACCATGAACAAATTCAAATATAAAGTGAGTCAATACTTTCCACAAACAGTTAAGAGTGTCTAACAAAGGATGGGCAGCCAACAGTGGAGGGTGTGAGTCAATCCTTTGCACAAACAGTTTGTAGTGACCCTTTTCGTTATCTTTGTTCAATCATGCACAATGAGGGTGCTATCATAGATGATGTTGCATATAGAATTAGAGGGACATGTTGAAGTGGAGGGTGATTTTGGAATGTTGTGTGATAAACAAATACCACTAAAATTGAAGGGAAATTTTTGTAAGAGCAGAGTGCTAGGCAAGATTGAGTGTGGCTGGGATAAAGTTGTTAGAAATGGATGAGTGGCAAGACTAGAAATGATAGAATTAGGAATAAGTCCATTTGCAAGAGCTTAGGGGTAGCATCAATAGGTGATAAGATGAGAGAAAGTCGATTTAGGTGGTTTGATCATGTGCAACAAAGACCAATGGTTGTGTCAGTGAGAAGGTGTGAGACGATGCAACTTGAAGGAGCTAAAAGGACAAGAGAAAGGCCAAAATTGACTTGGGTTGAAGCAGTGAGGAGAGAAATAGCGGCTTGTGATTTATCGACAGATATGGCCCTTGTTAAAGTGGGATGGCATCACAAGTTTTGTGTAGCCGACCCCAAGTAGCTGGGATAAGGTTATTGTTGCTGTTGTCATAACTAATTCCAAATAGGCACTGAGCCATGTACCAATACAAGGGTTTTCAATTGGAATTTGGAACCATCTTAATGTCACAATGCATGCTACTATTCATTGTTGGTAATTTAATTCATTCCTGTTTTATTTCCTCAAACAGCACTGGGAAAATTCTGTGCCTATTCAGTAGTTGGTTAATTGTCCACAGAAATTTAACACTTACAGTGACTCTAGTTTCTTTTAGTTTTATGGAGAGGATAATCAAGCATTGGTGCCCTTCCAGTGTAGATTTCTCAAGGGTGATTGTGAAAATGGTTGACAACAGTGATAACCACATCACCCGTGTACTTTTCTGTGGGCTTCATCACTCTGCTTCTCAAGAATACACCAGGGAATATCTGCAGAAGTATCCATTTATAGAGGTACTTTCTCTATTGCCCTATTTTACTTTGTCTTTGATCTAATCCATGTTCATTAATTTATTATGCTTGTGATTTAACTCTCATGTTTAAATCATTAATTGTAAAGTTCTATATCAGTTTTGTTCTATTTTTATTTGTCGGGTTGGTAGCTGATTTGCTTTTTTTTGGTGGGTGGCTGATATGCTTACTTTTCTTCTTTCTTTTGGTTTTTTATAATTTTATGCTACCAGTTGGGAAAAAAAGAGCAAGGATATTTTGAAAGTGGAAAACAATTTACCTTGTAATTTTTCATAATGCACATCCTAATGTGGACAACATCATGCGACTTATGTATGTACCCCTACATAAGATGGCATGATTTAAATTTACATGTTATGTGGGGTCAATTCAAATTTTATAAGGGGTGAGTAATTTTGTAATAATGTCAATAGTGCTATGGTTAGTTTACTTTTTTTTTATTTTTAGTTGTAATCCCGTTTTTCACTTTGGACCCAGTATTTCTATGGCCAAAATGTGACTTTTTGACTTGGTTTTGGTGTCATTAGATAGGTTATTTAGTTACTTTTCTAATGAGATCAAAATTTTGCAAATCCGAGATGATTTGGGAAAGTTATGACCAAATTACTAAGGGGTGGTCACTAAAAATTGGAATAGTATTTTTTAGAAAATCTTAAGTTCGAGTAGTTTTAAATTTTAGGAAAAAAGTTTTTTTGTTTTAGAAAACTTGGCTAGCAAGTTTAGAATTTTAGGAAGTTTCTAATTTTAGCAAGTTTCCAATTGTTTAAGGTTGTAAGCCTATTTAAGGGAAACTCTTACCCCATAATTTAATGGTGAAGAATAAATTAGTTTTTGAAGATTTTAGTGTTCTCAAGGTATGGCTGTAGCCATCTTCTCCTCTCCAAGGGTTGATGCCATCTCTTAGACTCTCCTCTTCTCTCCATGTGGGTTGTAGCACCCTAGTGCATTTGTGAGTATCCAACTTACCTTTCCTCTTTCTCTAAGGTATCTCTCTTATCTTCTCCTCTTTCTACTTTTCTCTTAGTTTTTTATTTTCCTCATTTTCTTTTTCTTTTCTTCTCCTTGAAACCTCCGTTAAAGTACCTTCACTTTTGTTTTGAAATTCTTTGATTTGACCCATCAAATATTATTGAAATTTCATGAAATTTTAACTGTAGAACCCTGAAACACATCAGAAACTGCCATAAAAATTTCAGAATTTTTTGACATGTTAGAGGGGCATTTTGGTAATTTTTGAATTTTCTATCTAAAATTACAAAAATACCCTTTTAGGCTATTTTATCATTTTTTTTCTGTTCTAAATCCTTTTAATATTCTTTTTGTGATTTTATTTTCTGATTCTTAAATTTTTGTGGCTACTTGAAAGTTGAAATGCTAAATTCAATTCTTGAAAACTTTTGCTTCCGCACTTTAAATCTAACCATTGTTTGAGGGTTTTGGAATTACTCGACATCGATTTCTGGTATCTTCCCATGGTACTGCATCACATCCCCATGTTTTTGTTTATCAAATATGCTTAACTAACATGTGATCACTTATTTCTACTTTCTTTTTTGTTAAAGAGATTTTCTGTATTGTGGTTCTTCTTTCATGAAATTCTGGATGCCACGTCTTTTAGAAACTTCAGTTTGCATAACCAAAGGCTGAGGAAGTCATCTTGTAGAAACTATTGTATATGTGCACTTAAGGAATCAGAAACTTTGACAGAAATAAGTTGTCTGTTGACTGTTTTAGCTATGCTAGGAATTGGATTTTCTATCTCAATGCACACACATGTAATGGGATATTGTAAAGTATATTAAAAGAAATAAATCTAATTTTCATAGTTCAGAATATACACCACACAATTAGGTTTTCAAATGGAGTTAGATGCTTACCTTTAGTAGTGGAAGTCCTCAATCCATTGTCATTCGCACCCACGTTAATCAAAGTGAGATCACTGACTATTGTTGGGCACCAACATTATAAAAAACTTAGAAATAAAAGGAGTTCTAGGGTTTCAAGAAAAAAGATGAAGAAATGGAAGGAGAAATAGAAAAAAGGGAAAACGTAAGAAAGTGATTTGGGGATATGTGGGATTGTGCGTCCCTCTCATACGTCCATCTCTTTTATGCTAAATTTAATAGAATTGGACAGTAATGCCTCTACACAACACCACATGGGTTTAAATATCTTAACAAGAAATAGAAAATATCAGCTAGTGTGTGCATAAATTACATTTGACCTTACATCTTGCTCACAAATCATGTGAAGAGCGATTGTGGCATGAGCACTCAACCTAAACCTGCTGGCAAATCACGCCATATATCCAATCACATGGTGATAGAATGTGCATTTTTTTTTATGAATATGGTGATAGAATGTGCAATTGATCATGTCAACAATAACAATCTATGCCAAATTGAATAATAGAAAAGAAATCAACACAATCATCAACGTAAATAAATGATTGTCTATACTAGAGGCATCAAATCATAGATAAAACATGAATTGTCCAATACAATTAATCAAAGACATAACATCTACGCAGTTGTAATTTAACGGCAGATAAGGCTTTAAACAGAGCGGAATGGCAGAACAGGATTCGTGTAGCCGACCCCAAATAGTTGGGATAAGGCTGTTTATTGTTGTTGTTGTTGTATAACATCTACGCAGTTCCATACTCCTCAGATGAGCCTGAATGCATCCTTAGGAATATAGGTGATGTAGCAGTCCTATGGTGATAAGTGTCAATCTCTATGGATATGGAAGCCACAACATAAAAGGGGGTTTAAGTGGTTGCTGGAGATATAAGGGTAAAGTAGGACATTTTTTTTTTCTTTTCAATGGCAGTCTTGTAATAAAGTAGGTTAATTTTTCTTTTCTTAATGTAAGAGGATAACACAGTTGGAAGGTCGAGCCCATGGTCTCTCTCATACATATGGGGAGAGATTTCTTTCTCTCATACAAATGAGAAGGTGGGAGCCTTGGTTCCCAAATTAAGGGCTTGTTTGGTTTGGATTCTGAAATCTGATTAGTGATGCTGATTCTAGTTCCTCATAATCAGATTCTGGAAACAGATTTGTTAGAATTAGAATCCCATTTGGATAACATGTTTCTGGAAGCCGATTTTACACTACATAATCAGAATCCTGTTCGATTGAACATCATTCAGAAATGGTTATTCAACTGAACTGTGCATAATGTATCTAAACTGTCCATACATGAGAAATTATTTTACCAAAATCCTAATATGGGCATTAAATTACCCAACCGTGTATATATAGTTGTTCAACATATCCTTGTTAATTAAAAAAGTACAACAACAACAACAAACAGCCTTATCCCAACTATTTGGGGTCGGCTCTTGTTAATTAAAAAAGTAATAGTCATAATTATACATCATGGATGTCCAACTGCTAATTCCCATTCGTAGAAATTGCAATTGTATCTCTAAACTTGTCTATCTCTTGCTGCAACTATGATGGCAGATCCCCATTTGGATCATACTATATCCATTATATCTGTTAAATCACAACTCTATAGTGTTAATGCAACCTACTCGTATTATATTGAAACAACATATATACTTAAAATCAAATTCAGATTAAAACCACATCTATATTAATCACATTGATACCAAGATTTTGTTGGAACCTTGATTTTTTCTTCATTGGTAAAGTTAGTGTATTATATTAAAAGGGGAAACCCTTCTATAACCTACAGCATACAAGCCCAAAAAAAGTCACACAAAAAAGAGAAGAAAAATAAATAATTCAGGAAACACAAAATAGCTATTACAATAACTCAATGGGACTCTGGACCCAACCTTCCATCAAACCAGAAAGAGAAATTAGAAACCTCATAGAAAAGTAAATGCTTCTTCTTCAGTGGGTCCATCAATGCCTCCAACAAACCCAATCAATCATCAAAGGTCCACCCATCTATTTCTTTCCAAATACACCTACAAACAATGGAAGGAATACCATAGGATACTCCCCCCCCCCCTCTGACTCTCTATAATTTCCAGAGCACTACGTAGAGCAACTCATGACACAGCAAAAGGATAGAACTAAACAAAAATGGCTCTTGTATATGTACAATGAAGAAATTGATCAATAGATTCTCCATCATGAGGCAGAGCACCGAGACATTGGTTAAAAACATTTTTCGACTAATAAGATGATCCAACACTGCATTTCATATGAAGAATGTGACCTTCAAAGCGACATAAAAGCCACCCCAAACCATCTTAGCCACAAAAGAGGGAGTCAAATTTGCCGTTAGGGAAAGAAGGATCTGAAAGTGAGGGACCCCACTACTTTAATTGTTTATCACCTTGCTAAAGATCACCTTTCCTTATTAAGCCTTCCCAACAAGCTCACCAAAGCTTCACTCTCCCATTAGTTCTGATTTCTTCTTATTGATGGGTTCCAATATTTGTTCTTAGCCCAAATGTCAAAGCCCGCACACTAAGCATGACCATAATCACTTCTGCTAAGTTTCATGCTTTTAGCTTTGGTGAAAATGTCTCTAAACTGTTCAGAGTTACTTGGTAACATAAAACAGCTGTTGCAATGCAATTCATGTTCATAGTATAGTTTCAAGTTCTTACAATTACATTGTTGCAGAAAAATGGAGTAGTTGAATGTGCATATTCTTTCTTACTCTATGTTACTGATAGATGCTTCACTTATGGCTTCAATAGTCTTTCTTGATTTCATTACCTTCTAAAAATGCTAGAGGAAGGCAGTAGGTAATTAATCCAATGATAGTTGTTTGGCTTCAATCAATACTAGGTGATAAATTCTCTATGACTCTTATGCTAACTTCTTAGTGATAGTAAGAATGATATTCAAAATAGCCTCCAACAGAAACTTAACAGGCCAAGCACATTGATGCTGGTTGTGACATCTGCTAGTTGCTGTTCCGTAGTTACAAAAGGAGTACAAACCATCCCCAATAACAACTTCTCTCGGATGAAATGCCTATCCACTTTAATTTGTTTAGTACGATCATGCTATACCAAATTATGAGATACACTGATGGCTGCTTTATTGTCACCTTATAAACTCATGGAAGGTTGATGACAAATCCAATCTTCTGAAGTAAGGTTCTTAGCCACAACACCCCATGCACTCCATGAGCCATAGAGAACAATACGCTCCTCCAAGTCACAAGATTACCACCTACAAAAGAACAATATGCTGATGTGGATCTATGATCTGTAGCCTAACTAGCCCAATCCGCATATGTATATACCTCTAACCTCATAAGACCATGATTGGAAAACAACAAACCTTTTCTTGGAGATGATCTTAAGTTTCTCAGGATTCTCTGAGTAGTTTTGAGGTGAGTCCTTGGAGCATTCATAAATTGGCTGGCAACACCAACAACAAAAACTATATTAGGTTGTGTGGGAGAAAGATATATAAGCTTCCCTACAAGATGTTGATATTGTCCAACATCAATTATTAGATTTCCATCTTGGTCATTCAACCCATGGTTAACTTCAGTAGGAGTCTCTATTGGTCTCGCCCTTAATAGTCGTGTCTTAGTCAATGATCCAATATGTATTTTCTTTGGGAAATGAAGATACCTTTTATGACCCTTAGGTCTTTAACCTCAAATTCACTATTGAGGTGAGATTTCAAACACTGTACTTTTACTGAATCATCCTCAGTAATCATAATATCATCCACATAAACAATCACTGCTATAGTTCCTTTTCGTGTATGCTTAATAAACATGGTAATCTGCTTCGGATTTTGTATATACCACCTTTAAACTTCCACTAAACCTCTCAAACCAGGCTCTTAGGGATTGTTTAAGTCCATACAATGCGTTCTTCAATATGCAAACCTTACCCTTTGATGCGGACATTAGGGGACACGTGGTGCCCACATGGATCATGGTGGGGTCCACACATGAGAAGACACATGGAGGAACATCTTTGGGACATATGATGGAGTCTTGTTGCATTAGTTTACTGTTTTAGTTAATATTTCATGAGTTATTAGAGTATAGGACATGAGGGTCATTTTAATTTTTGTTTTTGGGTATTTGTATAATAAGGTATTTTTGCCAATGGTATTTTAATAATTTTAGAGAGTCAACAAGCCAAAGTGGGGTCCTCTAAGAGTGTTAGACGAAATCCTCTAGAAGGACCAGATTTTGATACTTTTTATTTTTAGAAAGTGAAGTTTTTAATATTTTGACTTTAGGAAAGTCTTAGCTAGCAAGTAAGTCAGTTGTTTAGGAGTTTCTAAGTTGGTTTTTTGCTATTTTCATGAGTTTGTGAGCCTATATATGGGCTGCACGTTTTTGTACTTGGCATGATGGAATGAACAATTTTTTTTGTTGTTTTCTTGTTCTTCATAAGTGAAACTCCTTCTCTTCTTCAAGCTTGAAGAGTCTTAAAGTCCTTGGTGCCGAAGGCTTGGCTTGGTTGGTGATTTCTAAGTTTGAGGTGGTGATTTCCTCAAGGTACATCCTATCTTCTCATCTTCTTCTTTTGATTTCTTTTTATAGGTTTTATCAATACTCTTGCTGCCTACAGTCCATCTCCCATCTCTAACTTCATCTACCAGCCTCCATAGACAACTCCAACACCACTTGCTTGCCCCTACACCT
Organism: Platanus orientalis; assembly: GCA_025762735.1. Taxonomy (NCBI): domain Eukaryota; kingdom Viridiplantae; phylum Streptophyta; class Magnoliopsida; order Proteales; family Platanaceae; genus Platanus; species Platanus orientalis. Next base: position 15,209 of record JAOXJP010069451.1, read on the forward strand.
GTTGGCCATCTATTTGTATGGTCACATATTTTTTCTTCACGTAGACCATCTACACAACTTTCCTCATCACTTGGTTACACCCAAACCTGGAAAATTTCAAGAAACCCTGCCTAGAATTTCCAGCATCCATCCTTTGGGGTATTCTTTAAG
>JAOXJP010069462.1:0-15357 GCA_025762735.1 Platanus orientalis
GGGTCTCTACAAACCTTTGAAATGACACTTAGACCAAGTGCCAAAAAGAAAGGAGTAGCTCTTAAAGTAGAAGAGGTGTTAAACTTGAAGAAAAATTCCGATGATGAAGTTGCCTTCATCACAAAGGGCTTTAGGAAATTCTACAAGAAAAATGCCAAAAATTTTAGGAGAAAATTTCCAACCAAGAAATCCGAAGACTCTTCTAGGAAAAAGGAATTTCCTATAGAAGAAGTCATTTGCTATGAATACAAATGAAAAAATCATTATGCCTCTGATTGTGCCAATGAGAAATATAGATCTAAAGGAAAAAACAAAAGGGCTATGGCAGCCACTTGGGATAATGACACCGATGATGAGGAAGAAGAGTCGTCTAGCAATGAAGAAGAATCTTTACAAAGAACGGTTGCATTTGTAGCCATCACCAACGATTCTGATGAAGAATCAAGTGGTAAAAGTGAAAGTGAAGAAAGTGAACTTCAATAAGCTTTTGATAAGCTATTTAAAGAGAGTTCATCTCTAGAAAAAACTTGTCACTCAACTTATAAAAGAAAATAAAGAACTATCAATTCAACTAAGTAAAAAGAGTGATGAAGCTTCAAAGGATGTGGAATTACTTGAAACTAATTCCAATCTTTTGGATGAGAACATTAATCTTAAGGAAAGAATCAAACAATTGGAGTATAACTCCAAAGGCTCATCCTTAGAAAATGAGAATCAACTCCTAAGACAAAAGGTAAACGCTTTAGACTTGAAACTCAAAATTCTAGGAATAATTCTCAATGTAGAAAAAGAAAATAGAAAAATAGAGAAAAAAATGTTCATTGAAAAGAATGAAATCCTCTCTAATAAAATTCTAGAATTTAAGAAATTAGAAGTAATTGATGAGAGTGATTTTAGAACTCTAGAGTTGAAAGAAAAGATCAAATCACTAGAAACCAAGATGAGTGAGGCATATGAGGATATACTAAAGGTCAAGTTAACTCATTAAATGAGGAGAACAAGGGACTAAACAATACTTGTGCCCAATAGACTCGAAAATCCCAAAAATACCTTAAACAAATTAAGGAGCTAGAGGAAGACAAGAGGAAATCAATCTCTATGATTACCTAAGAAAATAAAAAAATTTGAGAAAATGTTGACAATGGATAATAAGAGTGGTGATAGAAGTAGACTTGGATACAACATTCCAAGCACCTCTAATCACAACAAGAGTCAAACAAATGCTTTTGTAAAAGGAAAAGGAAAATCACAAAACCCCTCTCAACCTCCTAAACAAAAGCCTTGGACTCATAGTGAAGGACAATCCCAAAAAGAGAAAAAGCCTATCACTTATAAGGCGAAGCCTCATCCAAAAAACATAAAGAAGTGAGGGATAAGGTAAAAAGGCAAGTGTTAACTTAAATCCAAGAACTTTTGACAATAGACATCATACTTCCTACAAAGGGAAGGACATAGATACATCTCAAGTTTCAACTTCAAAATCTAAGATATTCTATAAAAAGAAAGCACACTTTTCCTCCAAGAACAATGTCCCTAAGTACAACGATAAGAGAAAAGATTCTTAGAAAAACTAATTTCAAGCATCTACATCTAGAAACCCATCAAGCACTTGCCACTATTGTGGCTTAATTGGTCATATGAAAGTGGATTGTAGAAAAAAAGTAAATAACTTGAAAGCCAAATCCTTTCAACAAAATATAAAGAGGTTGAATGAGAAAAATGCTAGGAAGAGAACCTTCCTTTAAAAGGTTGAACAAGAAAAACCTTGAAAATAAGAAGAGATTGCCTCAATCCAAATTGTTGCAAACAAAACAAGTATGAGTCAAAAAGTGAGCTAAAATGTCTTGTTGTCCACACCTCCCTTAAAGCAGCCAAAATGTCACATTGGTATTTGGATAGTAGATGTTCAAGACACATGACGGGGAAAAAATCCCTTTTCTCACACTATATTCCTAGTAGGGAAGAAAGTGTGGCTTTTGGTGATGGGAACACGGCTAAAATAATGGGTAAGGGTATAGTAGAAATACCCAAAGTCCCAACACTAAAAGATGTGTTATTTGTAGAAAACCTCAAGCACAATCTTTTAAGTATAAATCAAATTTGTGACTTAAGATATGATGTTGGCTTCTTAAAGGATGGTTGCCACATAAAAAATAAAGAAGGAATTGTTGCCAAAGGTATCTGTACCAGTGACAATTGCTACATTCTTGGAGAAGGTAGACCAAACACATGCCTCACCACACAAAAGGATGAGACAAATCTATGGTACTAGAGACTTGGGCATGTGAATTTTAAGAACTTGTCTAAACTAAGTAAAAAAGACTTAGAACTTGGCATGCCCAAGATTGATAGACAAGATAGCTTATTTTGTGGTGATTGTCAACATGGGAAGCAATTTAGAGCTTCCCATAAGAAATTGACTAAAATTGGCACATTTAGACCATTGAAGCTAATTCATATAGATCTAGCCAGACCAACAAGGACCAAAGGCCTTGGTGGCAAAAAGTACTTTATGGTCATGGTCGATGATTTCTCTAAGTACACATGAGTATCATTCTTAAAAGAGAAATCCAATGCATTTGAAGAGTTCAAAAATATTTGCATAAGATTACAAACGGAAAATGAATTCTCCATTAAGATAATTCATAGTGATCATGGAGAAGAGTTTTAAAATATTAAAATTTTAAACTTTTGCAATGATCGTGGGATCAAACATGAACTCTCCGCACCCAAAACTCCCTAATAAATTGTGGTAGCCAAAAGGAAAAAATAGGACTTTACAAGACATGGCCACAGTCATGCTCTCTAGTAAAGACCTTCCTAAGAGGTTTGGACTGAGGCCATAAACACTGTTTGCTATATAAGTAATAGGGTGCATTTGAGGCCGGGTACTGCAAAGACTTTGTATGAAATATGGAATGACAAAAAGCCAAATTTGAAGTACTTCAAAGTATTTGGAAGCACTTGCTACATCTTAAGAGATAGAGAAAATTTGGGCAAGTTTGAGTCCAAGAGTGATGAAGGAATCTTCCTTGGATACTCAACTAGAAGTAAAGCCTCTAGAGTATTCAATAAAAAAACTTCTAGCTTATAAGAGTCTATAAATGTCATTATAAATGACCAACCAAAGACTCTAGCAAAGAAGGAAGAAGAGACATTAGTAGAACATCATGAGGACCCAAAGGTTCTAGAAAATGCTACCTCACATGACTCCGAGAATGAGTTTGAGGAAGCAAATGATGATGAAGTAAGTCATCCCATGGAAAGGGGAATAACCAAGAGACACTCATCTAAAGACATCATTGGAGATCCTGATAAGGGTGTTAAGATAATAAGACAACTTGAGAATATCATTAGTCATATATTTTTTTTAAATCCAAGATTGAGCCCAAGAAAGTGAAAAAAGTTCTCAATGATCCAGATTGGATCATAGTTATGTAAGAAGAGCTCAATCAATTCAAGAGGAATGATGTGTGGTACCTCGTTGAAAAACTTATATACAAAAACATAATTGATACTAAGTGGATCTTCAAAAACAAGATGGATGAGTATGGAACTATCATAAGGAACAAAACTTGATTAGTTGTCAAAGGATATGCTCAGATAGAGGGGATTGACTTTAAAGAGACCTTTGCTCCTGTAGCTAGGCTTGACCTAATTCGAATCCTATTGTCCATTGCATGCCATTTGAAGTTCAAATTGTATCAAATGGATGTAAAAGGTGCATTTTTAAATGGAATACTTCAAGAAGAATTATATGTTGAATAACTTGAGGGATTCAAAGATCCTTACATGCCAAATCATGTGTACAGGTTGAAGAAAGCATTATATGGGCTGAAACAAGCTCCTAGAGCTTGGTACGATAGATTAACCAAGTTTCTAGTAGATCATCAATTCGTCAAGAGAAGTGTTGACAAAATACTCTTTATCAAGAAAAAAAGATGGTCATATACTCATAGCACAGATCTATGTGGATGACATCATATTTGGGTTCACATGTGAAGAGTTTTCATATGGGTTTGCTGATACGATGAAATCTGAATTCAAGATGAGTATGGAGGGAGAATTGCAATTCTTCCTTAGGCTATAGATCAAGCAAACTTCAGATGAAATATTTTTAAACCAATCCAAGTTTGCCAAAGATCTAGTATCCAAATTTAGACTTTTAGAGTCCAAACCAGTTGATACTCCAATCGATACGAGTGAGAAAATCACAAAGGATCTCAATGGAGTCGATGTTGATCCTATAGGATATAGGAGTATCATAGGAAGTATACTTGATAGTAAGCAGACCCAACATTGCCTTTAGTGTAGGTGCATATGCTAGATATTAGGTAGCACCAAAGGAATCCCATCTAAAAGCAATCAAGAAAGTTATTCGGTATGTCCATGGGACAATTAACTTCGCTCTCTGGTATCCATTTGATACCACACTAGTAGTAGCTAGTTATTCAGATGCTAATTGGGTAGGCAATGTTGATGACCGTAAAAGCACAAGTAGTGGGTGCTTTTACGTAGGATATTGTCTTGTCTCATGGTACAATCAAAAGCAAAATTCTATATCTCTATTGGCAGTCGAGGCAGAGTACATTGTTGCTGGGAGTGGATGCATGTAATTGCTATGGATGAAGCAGATGCTTGCAGACTATAAGTTGTCTCAATCTACAATGAATCTATTTATAGATAACTTAAGTGTAACCCAAAATTTCAAGAATCCGATCAAACACTCCAGAACTACGCATTGATATTCGTCACCATTTCATCCGAGAATTGATTGAAGACAAAACAATATCTCTAGAGTATGTATGAATTGATTGAAGACAAAACAATATCTCTAGAGTATGTATTTATTGAGGATCAGCTAATAGATATCCTCACGAAGGCCTTGGACTAAAAAAGATTTGAATATCTTCGAGGTGCGATGGGAATGTGTTCTATATAAAGACACATTCAAGAATTCCCTAAAAATAATAAGAAATCATTTTATTAGGTAAGCAGGGTCATTCAAGCAAAAATGGGGGGAATATAGGGTTTTTACCCTAAAGATTCTATTTTAGATCAATCCAGGATCGATCCAAACTGGCAATACCTACAGGAAATGAACAGTCACTCGTGTATAGAAAGGGGGAATGACCTAGTTTGATCCTAGATCAAACCAAGATCATTCCACAGTTGATTTTCCTCCTCTCCCTCCTTTTTTTCTTCAAATTTGTGAATCTTCTAAGCCATCATCATGTCAAAGAGGGATTTGGGGAAAGCTCCTCTACGTGAGAAGTTGTAAATCAAGCGACCAAGAACTATGCCTACAAACTATGGGGCACTGAGAAATGCCGCCGCCTTTCACAATTACATGAACATCTTCTTGAAGAAGAAGATCTTCATTGAAAGGTATGTGAAGCAGATGACACTTTGGGACTTCACAACTGGCATGGCAATTCCGAATGATGGGTGATTGCAAATCACCATTATCAAAGGCAATGTGCAACAGGAAGCTGTTCACATCTTCCACTCGAACATCCACAACACGAACTACACTCAACTCTCGTTCGAGACGGAAGTCTATGGAGTCCATATGTTGATCAACTCGGATTAGGTTTCCATGCTATTAGGGATTGCTCGCCCTTTAGCAGGAGCTATTGTCTTTCCCAACCAGGGGATTGACAAAGCTCACATTTATGAGCTTTTCGAGAGAGAGGGCTCTTCATGGTTCAGGAAGTTACCCACTGCTGAGTGATGTATGGTGGCGAGAGTACTCGACATCATCCTTGTACATAATTTGTTGCAGATGATGCACAAGACTGCCATGACAGATGACAGGGCACATTTGGTCGCCATCTTGATAGAGGGCAAGGCCATCGATGTCCCAGCCATAATATGCCACATTATAATGCAAGGGAGCGCTAGTCACTCAGCTTTTGGAGCAGAGTGGTGCGACGTTCCCTAGAGATGTTGTGACCCTTCCGTAAGGTATTCTTAATGATGATGCTACCATTAAGAGGATGGAAGCTCAGAAGTGAGCTACTCCATAGGCGGCTCAAGTAGTTGGAAAGGCAGCTCAGCCTGTCTGAGCTACTGTTCATGATCTTGCACCGGTAAAGGTACCACCACCAGCTACAGAGACGACAACCATTACTGCCCTCTCAGCATCTGTACCACCAGTTCCTACCGCATCAGAGACTATAGCCCTAGCTCTCTCCATGACACTTTTTCTAGCTCTCTTGAGTCTGATCTAAGACATTCATGCAGATTTTGGGCACATTCTTTAATGCTTTAACCGCCTTGGGAAGAAGATGGAAAGCATGGATCAACGGTTGGTCTACATCAAATGTATTGTCAATCCCTCTAGAGCACCAACACCTAGGATTATTCTTGACATTCTTGCCAACGAGGATGAGGAGTCTGATGAGGATGCATAGAGCTTTTTGCTTTTTATTTTGATGAATTTTGATGTATTTTCCATTTTCACTTGTTCTTCAACTTGTAAATCCTTTGAAAATGAATGAAAATATTAGTTCTCGTTTTACTATGGTCTATCTTTTATCCTCTATGCTACATAATTCATATATATCCCTTTGTATCAATGACAAAAAGGGGGAGAGTTAAGAAAAATTTGGTAAACATTTGCTAAAATTTGAAAATCTAAGGCAATTTTGTTTTAAAATTGGTATATTATACTCAGGAGGAGTAAAAATGAATTGCCTAAGTAAGGGGGAGTAAAAACATGAAGATTAATGGAACTCTACATGTCATTAATCTATAAAATGATCAAGTGAAATATCTTAAGTTTATTTATGCTTAACTCACATTTGCTTGCACTTATCATACTTGATACCTCACATCATGGGCATATGCATTTTAGTACATTCATTTGCTTGCTTATGTGTTCGTTATACTTTATCCTTTGACTAGACTAATCTTGGTTTGAGAAAGGTATATTTTTTGTCAAATGAATTTTAGGATCCTAAAGTTAAAGCATTTCAAATGAAGAACACTAAATGATAAAGCCCGAGCATGTATCAAGGAGGATAGCCAAAGAAATTCATAGAAGACTTGACTAGAGTTGGAGTTCATGCTTTCATTGTAATATTCATTTTTGTTCTCCATTTTTATGTATTTGAAGGTTTTATCATGGAATTCCCAAAGGGAGAGATTGTAAATGTAATATGTTGTAAATTTCATAAACTGTAAAATACATGTATTGTATAGACTAGGACATGAGTTGAGTCATGTTAGAGTTTAGGAGGTTCTTAGGGTCAAGCATCATGAAGATCACCATCAAGTGCCAAGAAAACCTCAAAAAGACAATCCGAGAGTAGATAAATCATCCCGAAGGATTCACGCACTACTCCAAGTTCTCTTAAGGTAAATTAGGTATTGTATGGTAGTCTACATGAATCAAGGGTTCTAAAGGTCTTAGGACTTTCCCGGACCATGGAGAGGTGATCCAAAGACCTCTGTAGCATTTCTAAGGTTTTAAAAGGCAATACAGGGGATTTGGGTCAATCCAGGATCGATCTAAACTTATTTGGATCAATCCAAAAACTCTCAGGTTGCAGGTTTTGAATTTTTTTGCACTTGGATCGATTCGATATCAATCTAAAGTTGCGGAAACATTGTATAAAGGTCTAAACTTTAAAAAACAGTTCTTAATCAATGTGTTAGATCTTTTGACCATTTAGGAAGGTTCTAATCCAATGGACATGAATCATTTTCATCTAACATACATGGAGATCAACTCAAATGAGCAAGATAATGGTCATGAAAAAAAATCATAACTCTCTTTCTCTTGATTTAAGAAATTTGTGAGAGATTCAATTCTCTATTCCATTGGGAGTCTCTCTAGGCTTAGATAAGTAAATTTATGCCCCAAAAGACCATTCCCTACTTCTAGCTTTGTTCCTATAAAGAAAAATCATCAAGTGGAAGACACTAAGGGTTGACTAAACCCTTGAGAAAAAAAAGTGGGTTTGATAGTCACATTATGCTCAAGGAGGAGCAACCCACCAAGATTAGCTCTCTAACTTGAAGAGCCAACCAAAAGTCATTGGGGACCTATAGTCACATCTTGCTCAAGGAGGAGCAACCCCAATTTGTGTGTAAGGCAACATCAACCTTCAAGAGGTAAACACTTCACTTAACATTACTTAAAGTTTTTGAGACCTCTCCCGCTGGAGATACCGGGAGAATTGGGACTACCGCCAGAGACATCAGAAGAGTAAACCATAGACCTCACTCGCTGGAGACACCGGGTGTAGTTTGCTTGGCAAATATATTAGGTTTTTGTTAATTTATCTTTGATTGTAATATTTTCAATCTTAATAAAATTACATAGCTCAGTGGTGAGCTTTTGAGAGTAGTTGTAGGCTATTGTGTCGGACCACTATACATCATATGTACATTTGTGATTGCTTGTGGTTTGTTTTTTCATTTATCATTTACATTATCAAGCATTATACATCTTGAATTAATCTCACTTGTAGAACAATTGAACATATTCATATCCACGTGCACAATTAAATTGAATATCAGGACAATTTAATCAATTAAGTAACAAGTGAATTTGGGATAATCCAAAAAAAATATTTTTAAATAATCCTATTCACCCTCCCTTTAAGATCTATGCATAGGAAAAACAAAGATTATAGATGAGAGAAAAAAAGAAGAAAGCAAAGAGATTAATTGTTTTTTACACTGTAGTATGGAACAGAATTAAATGTTATAAAATAAATAGTAAAAAGTATTAAAGTTTCAAGGGTCCCTTCAGTACTTTATGATGTATTTTGGATCAATTTATCATAGTTGGAATCGAATGATGATTTTATCTAACCGGAAGATTACAACTCAAAAAATATTTACATAAAAAGGTAATTATATAGTTGAATGCAAAATGGGTACTTGCTCACAAGTCACAGAGATTTTTTAAGCATTCAATGTATTTAAAAATCACATTGAATCAAAGAAAATGTATAAACTTATAATATTAAATAAAAAATAATAGACTTAAAACATTCAAGTAAAACAAAAATTGTATTAAAACTTACTTGTCAATCCAAAATTACATTATAAAGTACCAAACTTTCCCTCTAACCTTAGCAAGGCTTTTAGCTAAACATCTTCTCAATACAAGCCATGAAAGAAAAATGCTAAAACCCTAAAAATCAAAAAGATGAAAGAGGAGAAGAAGTGATGAATTCATGCATAGACACACCCCTTTTATAGAGAAAAAGTTAAGGAGACCAAAAGATCTCCAAATTTCTTGCATTTTTGTTCTTCATAATTTTCTCAACCTTGCCTTCTATTTTTTACCTTGAAAATGTATAAATTAGAAAAAAATGTGGAATACAAATTTGTAGAGAACTGAATCTTCTTTCCAACCCCACTAGCATTACCTTCATCCGAGTTTTGAGTCAAAGTTATTGCTAAAATACTGAGCAAAACTCAAAACTTCATTTATTGTATTTTTCCAGTTTTGACTTAGAGTGAAGATATTCTCCTAAGACTGACCCCCACATTTTTTATTTGATTAACCCCATGTTTGAGTTGGTCCAATCTCTAATTATCCTTCTCTTTTGATCTAGACCCTTGAACTTCCTTGGGTGCTTTATCTTCACTTGATTAGATTGGTTGGTGTTGATCTCTCTCACTTTTGACTTTATCTACACAATTAGGCTTTTGCTAATGGGCTTTAACCTGCAATTGGGTTTTTATTGACTTCCTGTAAGGAAAAATACAAAATTTATATAAAAATATAAAAATACACATGAAAGATATGCAATAATGCATGTTGGAAATATGATAATAGTGCAATTTTCAGTACTTATCAGACAACATTGTAATGCGATGCTATGAAATGTTCGCAGTCAAGCATGGTCATCTAATAGGCATATCCAAGATAGTCATCAATGCATGATAATATATGTATCAGTTCATCAACTCACTCATGAGTCCCATATATTTGTTCAAAATGTTGTCCATGACAATGCAACTCGTTTAACAAATCCACTCTTATCTGTCACCAACCTTCTTCGCTAAATCTTCACAATCCAACAATTTTCCTAAATCCACAATTTTCATTAGGCATCACATCTTTAACCTGTCGAATATAAGGCCTTAACTCTGTTAAAAATACATCAATGTATAATGTTGATGTGTGCTTTGTTGCTACACGGGTTCGAACTACCTAAAAAAATATATAATATGTTAAATCAATGAACATATCATCATTTAAATTGTTATAAATATATTAATTACATTTTTCTTCAATCTCCTCTTAGGTTTTGGTTCCTAAGATTATAACGGAGTGGCAACCATAGCTGTAGTTTTAGGTAGAGAATGACTATTCTACACTAAAGATAAAATTTCGAATGCAGACGGTTTACGCTTTACATATGGGTGACCTCACGTTGTCGACTTTACCTCCAGTTCCATCACGTATAAACTAGCTGACGCTACTATCTCTCTTAACTTTTTCAATATTTGTAACTTAGTTGTGGAATCGTGTTCATTAAACTTTTGCATGAATATCTCCAGATCATCATTACAATCTAATTCTTAGTCTGACTAGGTTGAGATACTTAGCATGTTAAGCTTACGCAAATGCAGATATATAGAATTAAGGGAAATAGGACGACTTTACCTCATGTAGTGTGCAATCTCATGGGCGCATGGCAATTTGTATGCTGGTTAACTAGCACAACCATATGCAACATTATCAACACCAACAAATTTGGCCCACTTTATCTCAAACAAAATTATCTCCATTACCTTTATGAAAATGTTGCATTGAAGCTCCTTAAAATCAGAAGGCTTGAAGTTTTGTTGGATGACTGTCTTACTTTTCTCAAAAGATGTTTTCATACTTGTATGCTACAACTCAAGCAACAAATGTATACTTATCCAAGAAAACTCAAAACCTCCTTTACTTGATCCGCGTTGCCTCTTTAGCTTTGCATGAACACTCTCAACCCTATTCGTCGTAGTATAACCAAAATGCATCCATTTATTTGTCAAAGCAACCACAAATCTTTATATGTCTAGCCAATTGCTTCGCACATCTTCAAGTGCATCCAAATATGTGCTAAATTATTTATTCAATAATGTGAGATATTGAATGTATTCTTCTTTTGTCAATGACAACACCAATAGGTTCCAACTCATGATAAACTTGTCCCACATTTCTTTTGTCAAAATTAAACATCTGACACTTCGCAAGAACATTCCTACTGATGTGATATCTATACAATAAATGTACAATAATAAGAAACATTGTAGAGATTGCATTCATTGAGCCAACTCCCTGTCCGTCACAATAACGTGAGGAAGAGCACTATCATCCATCAAACTACACAAGATACTCAGTGCCTATGCAAAGTTATCTTCTCTCTCATATTAGAGATATTCAAAAGCTATAGAGAAGGTCATCTCGGTGGATATCAATCCAACAATCTCCAAAAGGGGCATATGATATATATCCGTCTTGTAGGTGTAATCCATGATCAAAACATGCAAAAATGCATGCAACAATTCAAAACTAACTCGATGTGTCTAAAACAAATCAGTCATGGTATTGGTATCATCGATTTTCTTATGTCAATCGATGTATATATGTTCTGCCAACTCTTAGTAGTTGTTGCATTTGAGATCTGCTACCCTTATCTGTCATTCTATGTCTATGACATGGATTGTATACTGTCTTCATTCTAGTAACATTTAAGGGGTCTCTTTGTTTCAGTGCAGCCAAAATGTCCTTTGGTTGTACCATGCTCTTGGACATGTCAACTAACATCAAAGTTTCTTCTTTCAATAGTCTTCTGACATATGAATGTCCTTCGAGATGATCCACAGCCAGATGATTATGCACACCACACTACTAATAAAATTCAATCATCATCAGTGAGTTGCTTTTTCCCTTCAATTCAAACGAACATCCACATTTCTTGGTACTTGACACCACATTTTTTTCTTCTTGTGTGGCATCTTTACATTTATTTTACTCTCTGTACTACCCACTTCTCTCACATGCAAGGGTAATTATTGGTTTCTTTGAGGAACCATCAGAATTTAACTTCTTAATGACAACGACGAAACCATTTCTCCGCCTAACATCGGCTGCCCACTTACATAATGTTGTTCGGCTCTTGAATATCTATATATAAAATGATAACATAAAAATCAAAGCACAATAATTTAAACAATCTTCGCACAATAACTCAAAAAAAAATTTCAAACAACTTTACCTCATGCGTGATAAACTTACTGGTATAATCCATTACTATCTTAATGGAAACCTTGTTGAATTGGGTTGAAACATCACCTTCCAATTAGAACATCACAACAAAATAATCAATATACACACTCGTAAAATAACAATAATAAAAAAGTCTATTTGGCTTTGTAGGTCCGAACAGAACCCTTCTATTCGGCCCTACAGTAGGTCCAAACAAAAGGGTTTTGTTCAGCCCTGTAGGTCCGAACATAAATGTTTTGTTTAGCTCAGTAGGTCATAACAAAACCCTTCTACAAAACAGTCTAAAAGGGTTCTGTTCGGACTTGTATGGTAGAATCAAACACGAAAAAAAAAATCTACAAAACAAAAAATATGTACTGTGGAGTGATTTTCTCGCTCCGGTTCAACTCTTTGATGATCCATTGAGTTATTATTATGCTTTAAAACAATAATGAGTAAAAAAAAAAAAAAAAAGAAGGGTTTGGTCTTGGAGAAAGAGAAGGATACATTGGGTGGGTGAGAGTTAGATTAAGGAGGCGAGGGTGTAAGGGGGTAAGAGTGGAGGATATGGAGAAAAGTTTTTTTTGTTTTTTTGTTTTTTTGGTATTTAGGTTAGAAAGGTTAGATGGGTAATTTTAAGCATGAGTATTGATTGAAATTTTGAAATTTTTTTTTAAAAGTGGTGTGAAAAGAAAATTTGGGGGTGCATTTAGAAGCTCCATTTCTAAACACATCATCATCAAAGAGTTTATTTACCAAAATGCCTCCCTAATGATTAGCCCACCATGGGGATTTATCTAGGTAAGGCCCTGTAGACATAAGAGGATCTGCAGTTAGCAAATTTGATGATAAAAGATGATGGGTTTTATAAAAAGGGAGCAAATGTTCTGTCCAGGATTTTGTATATCCTACCGTGTCCTCCTACCACAGGCTGACACATGATGGTTTTTTGAATTTGATGCTCTTTCAAATAAGGAGCTAATGTTCATTTTTATGGTTTTAACCCTATACACCCCATTTTTATTTTTTTTCATTTGAAAACCGTTTTTACAGTTTTAATTCTATACACCCAGCCTTTGTGTGTAGGATACAGTAAGACATACAAAATCCTGGACAAAACGTTTGTTCCCTTTTATATATATATAAATTCCCTTTGTTGGTGTAAAATGTTGTCCATACTTTTGTCAAATGGTCCAAACAATGTGATAGATTGGGTAGGTGATTATCATAACTCAGGGCTGAATTTTGGCTTAAGGAAATATTTTAGGTGGGTTTGGTGGGCTATTTGAATCTACTTGAGCCCCCGCTCAAGGAGATTCAATATATAGTTTCTTTTACCCCTCTGCTCTTGGTATTCAGTCCTCATGGTTTTACAATTCAAGTAAGATACTTCACAGAATATCTATTCTATTATATCACAAGCAATTATATATATATATATATATATATATTTTGGTAACCCCCACTCGTGGCCGCTGGTGAGATGAACTGTTCTGACCACAAAGGAAGCCATATCGGTTCAATTAAACCACAACATAGTGCGAAAGAGGCACTTTCGCCTTTTTTAAATTTCATCTAACACCCACTCATTTTATTCCATATGACGACCCTGGTGTCCTAGACACCAAATCCTGGACAGAACATTTATTTTGTATTGAACTTGTTAGGTTAAGTCACAACGAGTACGTTTATGTTTTATAGGCAAAATCATAAAAGGAGAAGAAAAAATCATGAGATTGTTGTGGTAAACATTCTTTAGTTGAACATATACTGTATTAATTAGAAGGGTATAGTTGTTTATAAATTTTTTAGTAGCCATACGGGCCTGTTGATTGCCTCACCTAGTGTGGGACCTGCAACACAGCAGGAGAGGCAGTGTCAACGCATGATCAGGGACAAGTGCTGCTGATTGGGTTCGAACCCATGACTTCTCTAGAGAGACAGTGCCGCAACCCCAGCCTTCCATAGTTTTTTTCCTTTTGATACTTGGATCCTGAAGATAATACCTGCAAACAAAGGATTCAGACCAATTGTTATTTAATACTGGACTGGCATTCGCCAAGCCCCACTCGACCCAACGGCCCTAAACTAATGGACTGGCTTAGGCCAAGCCCAACTCCACCAACACAAATTCAATTTATAAATGGAGAATGATTGTCTGTTTTGTTAGAGACTTCTATAAGTGTACATTGATCGACACATGATAGGTTTTTGAATTTGATCTCTTTTTGTACACCTACGTTTTCATCCGAACATTTTTTTTGGATGTTTTTAACCCTCAAACACAATACATGTCAGCTTATCATTCATCACACACACTATAAACACTTTTCATCACGGAACGTTTTCTTCCTTTATAAATTCCATGATTAGTTTCAAGTACACTAGTCCAATCTCATTCTCAGTTGGGATCACTGGGATCCATTAATCATTGGGTTTCCACTCGCTAGGCTCTTATTATTATTATTATTATTATTATTATGGTAATGTCATTCTCTAGGCTCAGTGCTACCATCATATGACTCCATTGCTATCCAAATCCAAGATGTGTCTTCAAATTATGAAGCCAACATTGTATTTTTATTTTTATTTTCAAATTAAAAGAAATTAAATGTTGCAAGATACTTATATAAATTCACTTCTTATCTCATTTACACTAAATATATATAATCATAAGATTTTAAAGATTCCTTGTTCTTTCAAGTAAAATAATTCAGAAAGTACTACTTAAGTGCCTAAAATGCTGTACAAACATTAGATGAAATCCACATCTTGGCATTAATCCCTTTGGATTTCAATCTCACGGTTCTTTTCGATTCAAAAAAAAAAAGAAGAAAACCTCCAAGGGGCGTGCAATATCCATGATTTAGGTAATGGAACAATTAATTACTATTAAACCTTGTCTCACTAGGCTTTCTTAGAAAAATAAATAATTTTAATAGTGTCGAGCTCTTTGTTCCTCTTACTTTAGGTACTGCCCCTCTGAGGTTGGATTATTAATACTAATGGTTCAACGTAACCATCTCTATAGACCTAATGAAGAAAGTTCTGATAATAAACCCTAAACCAACCTTTATCCATTTTACACAAATGCCCTCAAGAATTGGCTGATTGGCTAATGTAGTCTCGTT